>JANHMN010000012.1:73228199-73312381 GCA_030674055.1 Rhabdomys pumilio | reverse complement strand
CCCTCCTCACACTCACATTCCCCCCCCCCCCATTCTGTGTTCCTTTTTCATGGGACCAAGTATATCCTCTCCCACCTATGCCCAACAAGGCCGTCCTCCCCTACGTATACCTCTAGAGTCGTAGGTCCCTCCCTATGTGCTCCCAGGCTGGTGGTTTAGACTCTGGGGGGCTCTGGTTGTTTGGTATTGTTGCTTTCCTCTTGGGGTCACAAACCCTTTCTGCTCCTTCAGTCTTCTAAGTTCTCCATTGGGAAACCTTTGATCATATCAGTGGTTAGCTGTGAGTATCGTCCTCTGAATGTGTCAGTCTCTGGCAGATCTCTAAGGAGACAGCTATAATACGTTCTTGACAGCATACATTTCCAGTCATCCACATCAACGTCTAGCTTAGGTGACAGTACATGGAATGGATGTCCAGGTGGAATGGTCTCCTGATGGCTCCTTCTTCAGTTTCTGTCCCATGTTTTGTTTTCATAATTGCTCCCTTGAGTATTTTTGTTACTGGTTCTAAGTAGAACTGAGCCATTCCCTCTTGGTCTTTCTTCTTACTGAGTTTCACGTGGTCTGTGGGTTGCGTCTTTGCTATTCTAAGTTTTTGGGCTAACATCCGCTTAACAGTGAGTAAATACCATGTGTGTTCTTTTGTGATTCAGTTAACTCACTCAGGATGGTAATTTCTAGGTCCATCCATTTGACTATAAATTTCTCAAATTCATTATTTTTAATAGCTGAGTAATACTCCATTGTGTAGATGTACCATAATTTTTGTATCCATTCTTCTGTTGATGGACATCTTGGTTCTTTCCAGCTTCTGGCTATTATAAATAAGGTTGCTGTGAATATAGTGGAGCATATGTCCTTGTTATATGTTGGAGCATCTTCTGGGTATATGCCCAGGAGTGGTATAGCTGGATCCTCAGGTAATGCTACGTCCAGATTTCTGAGGAACCGCCAGACTGATTTCCAGAGTGGTTGTACCAGATTGCAATCCCACCAACAATGGAGGAGTGTTCCTCTTTCTCTGCATCCTTCCCAGTATCTACCTGAGTTTTTGATCTTAGCCATTCTGACTGGTGTGAGATGGTATCTCAGAGTTGTTTTGATTTGCATTTCTCTGATGACTAAGGATATTGTGCATTTCTTAATGTTCTTCTCAGTCATTGGAGTTTCCTTTGTTGAGAATTCTTTGTTAAGCTCTTTTCCCCATTTTTAATAGGGTTATATGTTTTTCTGAAGTATAATTTCTTGAGTTCTTTGTAAATCTTGGATATTAGACCTCTATCGGATGTGGGATTGGTTAAGATCTTTTCCCAATCTGTTGATTGCCGTTTTGTCTTATTGACAATGTCCTTTGTCTTACAGAAGCTTTGCAATTTTATGAGGTCCCATTTGTCAATTCTTGATCTTAGAGCATAAGCGATTGGTGTTCTGTTCAGAAACTTTTCCCCAGTGCCTAGGTATTCGAGGGTCTTCCCCACCTTCTCTTCTAATAGTTTCAGTGTATCTGGTTTTAAGTGAAGGTCTTTTAACCACTTGAATTTGAGCTTTATACAAGGGGATATGAGTGGATCAATTTGCATTTTTCTTCATGTTGACCTCCAGTTGAAAGAGCACCATTTACTAAAAATGCTGTCCTTCTTCCACTGAATGGTTTTAGCTCCTTTGTCAAAGATCAAGTGACAATAGGTATGTGGGCTCATTTCTGGATCTTCAATTCTATTCCATTGATCTTCCTACCTGCCTCTGTACCAATACCATGTATTTTTTATTACTATTGCCATGTAGTACAGTTTGAGGTCATGGATGGTGATTCCCCACGAAGTTCTTTTGTTGAGAATAGTTCTCGCTATCCTGGGTTTTTTGTTGTTCCAAATAAATTTGCAAATTGCTCTTTCTATCTCTATGAAGAATTGATTTGGAATTTTGATGGGGATTGCATTGAATCTATAGATTGCTTTTGGCAAAATGGCCATTTTTACTAAATTAATCTTGCCAATCCAGGAGCATGGGAGATCTTTCCGTCTTCTGAGGCCTTCTGTTTCTTTCTTCAGAAACTTGAAGTTCTTGTCATACAGATCTTTCACTTGCTTGGTTAGGTTCACTCCAAGATATTTTGTATTGTTTGTGACTATTGTGTAGGGTGTCATTTCCCCTATTTCTTTCTCAGCCTGTTTATCATTTGAGTATAGGAAGGCTACTGATTTGTTTGAGTTGATTTTATATCCAGCCACTTTGCTGAAGTTGTTTATCAGGTTTAGGAGTTCTCTGATGGAAGTTTTAGGGTCATCTAAGTATACTATCATATCATCTGCAAATAGAGAAATTTTGCCTTTTTATTTTCCTATTTGTGTCGCTTTGACTTCCTTTTGTTGTCTAATTGCTCTTGCTAGGACTTCCAGTACTAAATTGAATAGGTAGGGTGAGAGTGGGCAGCCTTGTCTAGTCCCTGACCTTAGTGGGATTGCTTCAAGTTTCTCTCCATGTACATTGATGTTGGCTACTGGCTTGCTATATATTGCTTTTACTATGTTTAGGTATGGACCTTGAATTCCTGCTTTTTCAAGGACTTTTAACATGAAGGGATGTTGAATTTTGTCAAATGCTTTCTCAGCATCTAGTGAGATGATCATGTGTTTTTTTTCTTTGAGTTTATTTATGTAGTTGATTACATTGATGGATTTTCGAATATTGAACCAACCCTGCATTCCTGGGATAAAGCCTACTTGATCATGATGGATGATTTGTTCTTGTATTCGGTTTGATGTGTTCTTGTAATCGGTTTGCGAGAATTTTATCTCGTATTTTTGCATCAATATTCATAAGAGAGATTGGTCTGTAGTTCTCTTTCTTTGTTGGGTCTTTGTAAGGCTTTGGTATGAGTGTAATTGTAGCTTCATAGAATGAATTGGGTATTTTTCCTTCTGTTTCTATTCTGTGGAACAGTTTGAAGAGAATTGGTATTAGGTCTTCCTGGAAGGTGTGATAGAATTCTGCACTAAAACCAGCTGGCCCTGGAATTTTTTTGGTGGGGAGATTTTTGATGACTGCTTCTATTTCTTTAGGGGTTATAGGATTTTTTAGGTGGTTTATCTGCTCCTCATTTAACTTTGGTACCTGGTATCTATGTAGAAAGCCATCCATTTCATCCAGATTTTCCAGTTTTGTTGAGTATAGGCCTTTGGAGTAGGATCTAACGATTCTTTTAATTTCCTGTTTCTGTTGTTATGTCTCCCTTTTCAGTTCTAATTTTATTGATTTGAGTGCTGTCTCTGTGCCCTTTTTTTATTCTGGCTAAGGATTTGTCTGTCTTGTTGATTTTCTCAAAGAACCAGCTCCTGGTTTTGTTGATATTTTGTATAGTTCTTTTTGTTTCAACTTGGTTGACTTCGGCCCTGAGTTTGATTATTTCCTGCCGTCTACTCCTCTTGGGTATAGTAGCTTCTTTTTGTTCTAACGCTTTCAGGTGTGCTGTCAAGTTGTTAAGGTATGCTCTATCCATTTTCTTTTTGTGGGCACTTAGAGCTCTGATTTTTCCTCTCAGTACTGCTTTCATGGAGTCCCACAAATTTTGACATAAAGTGTTCTCATTTTCATGTATGTCTAAAATGTCTTTAATTTTTTTCTTTATTTCTTCCTTGACCAAGTTATCATTGAGTAGAGCATTGTTCAGTTTCCACGTGTATGTGGGCTTTCCGTTGTTTTTGTCCATGTCAAAGATGAGTCTTAGTCCATGGTGGTCTGATAGGGTACAAGGGATTATTTCAATCTTTTTGTATCTGTTGCGGCCTGTTTTGTAACCAATTATATGGCCTATTTTGGAGAAGGTACCATGAGGTGCTGAGAAAAAGGTATATTCTTTTGTTTTAGGTTGAAATATTCTGTACATGTCAGTTAAGTCCAATTGGTTCATAACTTCTGTTACTGTGTCTCGATTTAGTTTCTGTTTCCATGATCTGTCCATAGCTGAGAGTGGGGTGTTGAAATCTCCCACTATTATTGTGTGGGGTGTAATATATGCTTTAAGTTTTAGTAAAGCTTTTTTTTAAGTATGTAGGTGCCCTTGTGTTTGGAGCATAGATGTCCAGAATTGCAAGTTCCTCTTGGTACATTTTTCCTTTGATGAATATGAAGTGTCCTTCTTTATCTTTTTTGATTACTATTGGTTGAAAATTAATTTTATTTGATATTAGAATGGCTACTCCAGCTTGTTTCTTGGGATCATTTGCTTGTTAGTTTGTATTCCATCCTTTTACTCTGAGGTAGTGTTTGTCTTTTTCACAGAGGTGTGTTTCCTGTATTCAGCAAAATTCTGTGTTGTGTTTATGTATCCAGTCTGATAATATATGTCTTTTTATTGGAGAATTGAGTCCATTGATATTAAGAGATATTAAGGAACAATGAATGTTGTTTCCTTTTATTTTTGTTATTATTGGCATTGGATTTATGTTTGTATAGGGGTCTTCTTTTAGGGTTTTTGGAAGATTACATTCTTGCTTTTTCTAGGTTGTAGTTTCCCTCCTTGTGTTGGAGTTTTCCCCCAATTATCCTTTGAAGTGCTGGATTTGTGTTAAGGTATTGTGCAAATTTGATTTTATCATGGAATATTTTGGTTTCTCCATCAATATTGATTCAAAGTTTTGCTGGGTATAGTATTCTGGGCTGGCATTTGTGTTCTCTTAGGGTCTGTATGATATCAGTCCAGGATCTTCTGGGTTTTATAGTCTCTGGTGAGAAGTCTGGTGTAATTCTTATAGGTCATCCTTTATATGTTACTTTACCTTTTTCCCTTACTGCTTTTAGTATTCTTTCGTTGTTTTGTACATTTGATGTTTTGATTATTATGTGAGGGGAGGTATTTCTCTTCTAGTCTATAGTATTTGGAGTTCTGTAAGCTTCTTACATATTTATGGACATCTCTTTCTGTAGGTTAGGAATGTTTTTGTCTATAATTTTGTTGAAGATATTTACTCATCCTTTAAGTTGAGAGTCTTCACCCTCATCTATACCTATTATCCTTACGTTTGGCCTTCTCATTGTGTCCTAGATTTCTTGTATGTTTTGGGTTAGTAAATTTTTGCATTTTGCATTTTCTTTGACAGTTGGGTCAATGTTTTCCATGGCATCTTCTGCACATGAGATTCTCTCTTCTATCTCTTGTAATCTGTTGGTGATAGCTTTGGCTATGTCTCCTGATCTTTTTCTTAGGTTTTCTATCTCCAGGGTTGTCTCCCTTTGTGATTTCTTTATTGTTTCTACTTCTTTTTTTAGATCTTGGAAGATTTTATTTGATTTCTTCTCTTGTTTGGTTATTTTTTCTTCCAATTCCCAAAGGATATTTGTGTTTCCTCTTTAAGGGCTTCTATCTGTCCGCCTGTGTTCTCGTTAATTTCTTTGAGAGTGTTACTTATGTCCTTCTTAAAGTCCTTTAACATCATCATGAGAAGAGATTTTAATTCTGAATCTTGCTTTTCTGGTGTCATGGGGTGTTCAGGGCTTGCTATGATGGGGGGTCTGGGTTCTGATGTTTCCATGTAACTTTGGATTCTGTTGCTTACGTTCTTGTGCTTGCCTTTTAACATTTGGTTAACTCTAGTGCTCCCTGTACGTTTTATCTCTGACTGAGGCCTCCCTTTCCAGTTATCTTGCTTGTTTCTGGTCTCCTCGGGGTCCCAATATCTCTGTGATCTTTTCCAGCTGCTCTGAATACAATGGTAGCTCTAGGATGACTCAGAATATGGTGTCTCCTAGGTAGCAATCCAACTAGGTGTCCACTGTTCTGGGTGTAATGTCTCTTCTAGGATGTCTCAGGCTAATGTGTCCACTGCTCTGAGTGCCGTGGCTCCTCTATTATGTCTTGGGATATGTTGTCTGTAGCTCTGAGTTCCTTTGGTCCTCTGCCACTCTGGGTTCAGTGGATCCTTTACTTCTCTGGGTTACTTGCACCCTCTAGGGTGGGTCAGGAGGCATCAGGTGTCCCCAGAAGCAGACCGGGTGGTTGTCTGTTTCAGTTCTCAGATGTGGGAGAGAGGAGGAAGGGGTGCGTTATTCTGCAGGGGCGGGGTTTGGGGTTCTGCTGGAATCTGAGCACTCCCTGCACTCAGCTCTGGGCCTAGGGCAGTGAGTGGGTCTTCTTACCTACTGCTCTGGGTTCCTTGCACCCTCTCGGGTGGATCAGGAGGGATCTGGTGTCCCCAGAAGCAGACCGGGCGTGTGTCTGCTTCAGGCCTCAGATCCGGGAGAGGATATTTTTTTTTATCTTCTTTTGGTTATTTTATTTATTAATATTTCAAATGTTATCCCCCTTTCCACTTTCCCATCCACAAACCTCATTTCCCACCACCCACTCCCCATGCTTTTATGAGAGTACTCCCACACCAATTTACCTACTCCCACCTCATCATTCTGACATTCCCCTACACTGGGGCATCCAGGCTTCACAGGACCAAGGGCCTTCTTTCCCACTGATTCCAGATAAGGCCACTCTCTGCTACATATGCAGCTGGGGCCATGGATCTCTCCACGTGTATTCTTTAGTTGTTTGTTTAGTCCCCAGGAGCTCTGGGTTATCTAGTTTGTTGATATTGTTGTGCTTCATATGAGGTTGCAAACCCCTTGAGCCTTCAGTCTTTCCCCTAACACCACCATAGCTTCTGGATGTCCTTTTTTTTTTTCTTCAGTTTCTGCTCCAGTCTTTGTCCCTATATTTCTTTTAGAAGGGAGCCCTTCTGGATTAAAATTTTGGAGAAGGGTGGGTGGCCCCATCCCTCAACCCAGGGCCATCCCTAGCCTCTGGATATGGTGTCTACTAGTTCTCTCTCCCTTTTGTTAGGTATTTCAGCTAATGTCAGCTCTGTTGGGTCCTGGGAGCCTCTTGCTTTCCTGGCATCTGGGACTGTTCATTAGCTAACCCTGGTAACCTCAGTTCCCCATTCTCCAGTGCTACACACTTTTGTTCAATATCCTGACTCTCTGCATATCTCCTCTATCTCCTCCCACACCTGATCCTGCCCCCTTTCCCACTCCCTCTCCTCTCTTCCACCCAAATCCCTCCCACCCTCTACTTTCCATGATTATTTTGTCCCCTCTTCTAAGTAGGACTTAAGCATTCACACTTTGGTGTTTCTTCTTGAGATTCATATGGTCTGTGAGTTGTATTATGGATATTCAGAGCTTTTCTTCTAATATCCACTTATCAGTGAGTACTTACCATGTGTGTTCTTCTGTGACTGGGTTACCTCACTCAGGATGATATTTTCTAGTTCCATTTATTTGTCTGCAAATTTTAAGAAGTCATTGTTTATAATACCTGAATAGTACTCAGGTATTGTGTAAAAGTACCTCATTTTCTGTATCCATTCCTCTGATGAAGGATGTCTGGGTTGTTTCAAGCTTCTGGCTATTAGAAACAATGCTGCTGTGAATATACTGGAGCATGTGTCCTTGTTATACATTGGAACATCTTATGGGTATATGCTCCGGAGTCATATAGCAGGTTTTTTCAGGTAGCACTATGTCCGATTTTCTGAAAAACTGCCAGACTGATTTCGAGAGTAATTGTACCAGTTTGCAATCCCACCAGCAATGGAGAAGTGTTTGTCTTTTCTTGACATCCTCTGCAATACCTGCTATCACCTTAGTTTTTGATCTTAGCCATTCTGACTGGTGTGAGGTAATTTTGATTTGCATTTCCCCCGATGACTAAGGATTTTAAACATATCTGTAGGTGCTTCTCAGTTATTTGAGATTCATCAATTGAGGATTCTTTGTTTAGCCTTTTATCCTATTTTTAATAAGGTTATTTGGTTGTCTGGAATCTATTTCTTGAGATATATATATATATATATATATATATATATATATATATATATATTGGATATTAGCCTTCTTTCAGATGTAGATAAATATATGTAGGTTGTCATTTTGTCCTGATTAATGTCTTTTGCCTTACAGAAGCTTTTCAAATTTTTGAGATACCATTTGTCTATAGTTGATCTTAGAGCCTGAGCCATTAATGTTCTGTTCAGGAAATTTTTCTCTGTGCCCACGTGTTCAAGGCTTTTAGCAAATTTCTCTTCTAATCGATTCAGTGTATCTGGTTTTATGAGGATGGCTATGATTCACTTGAACTTGAAATTTGTACAAGTAAATAACAATAGATCAATTTGCATTTTCTACATTCAGACCACCACTTAAACCACAAACATTTGTTGAATATGCTGTATTTTTTTCCACTAGATGGTTTTGTGTAGTTTATCAAAAATCAAGTGATTATAGCTGTGTGGGTTCATTTCTGGATCTTCAGTTCTTTCTACTTGCCTGCACAAGCACTGTACTAATATCATGTGGTTTTTATGACTGTTGTTCTGTACTAGAGCTTGAGGTCAGAGATGGTGATTCCCCAAGAAGTACTCTTATTGTTGAGAATAGTTTTCACTATCCTGGGCTTTTCATTGTTTCAAATGAGTTTGAGAATTGCTATTTCTATCATTGTGAAGAATTACATGCTTGGAAATTTGAGGGGATTGCATTGAACCTGCAGATTGCTTTTGTTAAAATGGCCATTTTTACTATGTTAATCCTGCTGATCCATGAGCATGGGAGATCTTTCCATCATCTGAGATCATCTTCAATTTCTTTTCTCAGAGACTTGAAGATTTTTTTTTTCATACAGAATTGTCACTTGCTTGTGACTCTAACAGAGTCACACCAAGATTTTATACTACTTGTGAATATAGGGAAGGGTGTCATTTCTGTAATTTTTTCTCAGCTCATTTATCCTTTGAATAGAAGAAGGCTACTGATTTCTTTGAGGTAGTTGTTTACCCAGTCACTTTGATAAAGTTGTTTATCAGCTGTAGGAGTTTTCTGATGCAATTAAATATACTATCATATAATCTGCAATAGTGATATTTTGATTTTTTTCTTTCCAATTTGTATTTTTTGACTTCCTCTGGTTGTCTAATTGCTCTGGCTAGAACTTCTAGAACTATATTGAATAGATAGGGGAAGTGTGGGCAGCCTTGCCTAGTCCCTGATTTTGGTGGGATTGCTTCAAGTTTCTCTCCATTTAGTTTGATGTTGGCTACTCGTTGGCTGTATATATCCATTACTTCTTAGATCATCTTCAATATCTTTCTTTCGAGACTTGTTACTATAGTCATATAGCCCTTATTTGATCACTACTTAATTCCAGATCATGGGATTACATGAAATAAAACAGAGTATAAAGAAATTTTTATTGTCTTTTAAAAATTCTTAATATTTCCAAGTTTGTATAAAAGACATGACTGAAAGAAAACTGAATTATGTAAGTCTACATTAGTAACTATACATGGATGCTTTAACTATAACCCTGTATCATAGAGAAGATTGAACTTCAATACAAAATATGAAACAATCATATCAACCTTCCCCTAAATTCTTAACAAACCTGAATGGGCTAATGACAGATATTTTTATGTATGTATTTACCTGCTATATTGATCAATTGATGATCTTACATATGAATAAGTACACTTGCAGAATGGAGTATGCAATCTTTGATACATCAGGAAATTCATCATCCAAAACATTCTCAAACCTGGCCACATTCTCCTTTTTCCCAATCACTGCACCAGTTAAAGAAATGAGACAATATTCAACTTCATTAATCTCGTAACCATTTAAAATCTAGCCACTGTTTTTATCTTTCAATCATTAAAAATTCCAAATAATTATAAAACAGCTAAAGTCAAACATTTCTTTGGTAGCTCTCGAACTGGGCATTTAGAATAGAGAGGTTGAATTAGGTGACTAGTTACTAGTAGGTACTAAGCACCAATGCCTAGAAAATGAACAAAAAGTTTAATCCAGAGACTGAGAAAAGCAACAAAAGATTCAAGAGATCTTTTGAGTAAATAATAAGGTGCTACACTCACAGGGAAGGTGGTCTCCAGCTCTGTAAGACAAAAAGCATTCATCATGCTCATCAGGCCACAGCCTGCTCAAATACTGAGAGAAGTAGAATGTTCGGTGAGGAATGTTTTAATACTTCTTTAGGAGACACAAATCTCCCTGTTGCTATGGTGGCACTAAATAAGAGGTTATTTCAGTGGAAGAATCTCACTGCCCTCAAAAGTTGCATAGTTTTCAGATTTTCTCTCTTTCAAATCTTGAAAAACTGAGTTTGTCTTTATTATGCTTCTTTGTTAGTTTCTGCAAAACAGGGTATTGCCTTGGTTAAACAATCTTTTCTTTATAAGAGAATTTTAAGTCTGAGCTTAATTTTGATTTGAAAAAATTAACTAAAAAGACAGCAGCTAACATATTTCCTATTAATAGTACTTAAAATATCAAATGTGCCAATGGCCAAATTACCAGATGCTAATCAGGAGATGTATTTTCAGTAGTTCTGAAAGATATCTTTGGAGGTAAAAATGCTATGCTTGATACAGTCTATGTACTTGCTGGGCTAAAACAAATATATGGAAGGTAATTGGTGGAAAAGAAACAGGAGTTTTCAAGTATGAGAAATGGGAAGGATCAATTATTTCACCAAAACAACAACAACAATTAGCAAAACACATAAATTGTTTTTTTTTTTTTTTTTTTAAATAAGGCAGTGCAAGGGGCAGCAAGATGTACATGCTGGGAAAGGTTCACCATGCAGCTGTGTTCCTACATTTTTTTTGTCTGTCCCTGTTAGGAACAGTGCAATTCATCTTGACTTCCTGAGCTTAGTTCCTGGAATTCTCAGTACATTTTTTCTATGAGTTAAACATTATGAGAGCTTACCTACTTTCTCTCAGTTGATATACATGACTGAAGAGTGAAGAACCCTCACCATTGTAATGTGAATTGGTCAGCAGAAAAGTTTCTGCCAAGTAAAATAGAATTATTCAGCAGTGAAACTTTTAGTTATTTAAGATTGTTTTTCTTTAGAATTTAGAATGCAATATTGAAGGGGCAATTTAATCTCCAAGAACAATTCTGAAGCAAACAGCTACTGCTATAATAGTATCATGTAACCCTGAAGTATTACTGTATGTATTTACACCAAGACAGTGTCTTATAGCTGAATTAGAAACTGTTTATTTTGAATTCAAATGGACAGATTTGAACTTCATCTTGTCATTTAGCTATTGTTATTAATATGCTGTTATTTTATTTCCCAAAATAATTCTCATTTATATATTTATTAGTGCACATTACACCAATATTAGTGCACTCATCAATGGAGTTCAACTATGATAATTTTACAGATGAATGTATCATGCTTTTGTTGACAGAAAGAGTCTCCCTGGTATGCCTTTGAGTTAATTTCTGAATTTGTAATTTGAACAAAGTGAGAAAGACATGAAATACTAACAGTGAAAATATAATTTTCTGAAAGGTAAGAGTAAAAGCATAATACAACTCCACAGAATGGGGTCAGACTTCAGTAAGCATGCCCTGTCTCTCCTGTTCTAGGGACTTTTATTCATCAAATATTGTATGGAGTACTATTGGAAAGGGCTATCCTTTTAGGCTGTGGCAGGTAACTTATTGGCTTTGGAACAGGTTTGAATAACTTTTGAGATGGCCCAGAGCAATTCTGTAATGTATTTTCTTGATTGTTGAGTCGTCAGATTAATGTCTGTATGACTCATAGTTTTCTGTGGGTAGCTTTATTTTTCTCCTTGTCTGTCCTTGAGTGACATGATGAGTAAAAATCTTTATAGGAAACTGAGACACAGGAGATCTCATCTTTAGTGACTGCTAATAATATGAAGATATGTTATCTCTGTTAGGGATCATGATTTCTTACCTTAGATGATTTAGCTGAGCCTGTGAGACTTGAATCTTTTTTTCAGGATTGATCTGTAACCCCTACATAGTAGTTGGAGTTTAATATCATCTAGGTAAGAAGAAAGTGATTGATTTTGGATTTTTATTGACGAGATTTGAAGAGTACGACTAGAAACAAAAACATAAAGAAGGGCTCTGGAAAGGTAAGCAACAAGACATCTGATATCAGACTTTATACCATAAGTACTATGATTCAGATAGCTGCTCAATTTTCTGGGCATGACCTATCAAATATTATCCAAAATTTCCGGCTAATCATGATTTGTAAACATAAAACAGCATTTTTTTTTTCAAGAAAGAGACACAATATCCATGTTCAGCAAATTGTGAGGATGTTTTTATCAGTAATGAGGACCTTCAGTTAGTTTTGGAGAGCAATCCTTTGTATTAGCATCAAGGTGGGTAGTTTGGAGATTTCTATGGACTTCTTGGGAAACAGCTCAATTAAAAGCAACTGAATTGAAAAGAAAGCCTCATCTGGCACCAAGAGACAGCCAAATTCATGTGAAAGATTTTCCTTTTTTATTTTTCTTAACTCTGTCAATATTTATTACGTTCTTGAACCTTTTTATATCATACTTCCTTGATGGTTCATTTATAGTTCTTTTTTCATTTAAAGTTCATAAATAATTTTATTAATAAAATAACAAGTTTCCAATACAAACAAAGGAATCTTTATCTTAAACACTGGGAAAACATGCTAGCAGTATTAAATTTAAATTTAATTAAATATTCAAGTCCTTTTATTTAGAACCTTCTTTAATAAACAAATTACTCCTGTTTTTTAATTTGGATTCACCAAATGGCAGAACAAAGTTCTGGAATTTATGCTTTTACTTTGTGATTTTTTCCCTCCCCTTTAGTTACCCAATTACCTTCCCAAGAAATCATATCAATTTCTCAGGCAAACCTAGTAGCATGAGTATGTCACTATCTCAGTTCTTAGACTAGCAAGGCCTCACAGGACTCTCCATTCAGATAAAAGTAGTTATTCATAAGAATATGATAATTAAGCCTTGAAAGACAGTTATTTCTTCCTAAGTCTTTAACCTATGATTTGTATGTTCAGTTTTTTATTCCATCCCTTCGGAATAAATAGGTTTATTATTAATGTACCATCGATAGACATAAAACTCAACAGTCCTCTGTCCCAACAAAGAAGTTGAAAAAACATTAACAGAGTCTATGCTAGGGAGCCAGAGCAGATGACATGTCATCTTTGCTCTGATACTCAGAAGAGAGTGTGAGACTCTTACAAAGCTTGGGGGAAATCCAGGGTCATTTTGGGAAGACTCCTTAGGGTTCTGCTTGGTAGAACCTATGGGTATGGAGTACCTTCTCCAATTCTTGTGCCAGAGGTACATTAAACTAATTCGTAGGCCAAACTTATGCCAAATTCAAAGCTTCCAACAAGGAGGTACCAAAGGTATGGTCCCTTGAATCAAGCTCAGATATGTGGGCCTTGGACAACTGCTTGAACTCCATCTCATGCCTTTGATAAAGGAACCAAATCCTAATGTCTCCTTCTGTCAGTTTGAGTGCATCAGCCAAAGCCTCTACAGAATCCTCATTAGGGTTGGGATCTGTCTCAAAGTGCTTTTTTTTTAGCTCCTGTAACTGTAACTTGGAGTTGTTTCCATCATGGATGCAGCTTACTAGAGTTCCATTCTCCAGGGTTTTTTCCATTTTACTTTTTTTTTATTGGATATTTTATTTACATTTTAAATGTTATCCCCTTACCCCATTTTCCCCCACCCAAAAACCTTCTATCCTATGCCCCTCCTCCTGCATTCTATGAGGATGTGACCCTACTCACACACCCATTCCCATCTCCCCACCCTCGAATTCCCCAACACTGAGCATCCAGCCTTCATGGGACCAAGGATCTTTTCTCTCACCTATGCTCTACAAGGCCATTCTCCCCTATATATACAGCTGGAGCCATGGGTCCCTCCCTATGTGTTCCCAGGCTGGTGGTTTAGACTCTGGGAGCTCTGGTTGGTTGGCATTGTTGCTCTCCTCATGGAGCTGCAAACCCTTTCAACTCCTTCAATATTCTTTTTAACTCCTCCATTGGGTACTCCATGATCAGTTCTATGGTTAGCTGTGAGCAACTGCCTCTGAATATGTCAAACTGTGGCAGATCTCTAAGGAAACAGCTATATCAGGCTCCTGACAGCATGCACTTCCTGACATTCTCATCAGCATCTACCTTTGATGACTGCACATGATATAGATACCCAGGTGGAACAGTCTCCAGATAGCCCTTCCTTCAGTTTCTGTCCTATAGTTTGTTTCCATATTTGCTCCCTTGAGTATTTTGTTATTCCTTCCAAGAAAGACTGAAGCACCCATATTTGGTCTTCCTTCTTCCTGAGCTTCATGTGGTCTGTGAGTTGAATCTTGGGTATTTCAAGCTTTTGGGCTTATATCCAATTAGCAGTAAGTGAATAGCATGTGTGTTCTTTTGTGATTGGGTTACCTCACTCAGGATGACATTTTCTATTTCCATACATTTACCTAAGAACTTCTTGAATTCATTGTTTTTAATAGCTGAGTAATACTCCATTGTGTAAATGTCCCACATTTTCTGTATCCATTCCTCTGTTGAAGGACATCTGGGTTCTTTTCAGCTTCTGTTTATTAGAAATAAGGCTGCTATAAGCATACTGGAGCATGTGTCCTTGTTATATGCTGGAGCATCTTCTGGATATGTGCCCAGGAGTGGTATAGTTTGGTCTCCAGGTAATGCTATATCCAATTTTCCCAGAAGATGAAACGATCTCCCATGCTCATGGATTGGCAGAATTAATATAGTAAAAATAGCCATCTTGCCAAAAGCAATCTACAGATTCAATGTAATCCTCATAAAAGTCTAGCTCAATTCTTCACAGAGATAGAAAGAGCAATTTACTGGAATTACAGAAAACTCAGGCTAGTGAAAACTATTCTCAACAATAAAAGAATTTCTGGGGGAATCATCATCCCTGACCTAAAGCTGTACTACAGAGCAATAGTGATAAAGACTGTAGGGTATTGGTACAAAGACAGGTAGGAAGATCAATCCCAGAAATAAACCCACACACCTATGGTCACTTGATCTTTGACAAAGGAGCTAAAACCATCCAGTGGAAAAAGTCAGCAAGGTCAGTATGTAGAAGAATGCAAATTGATCCATATTTATCTCCTTGTACAAAGCTCAAATCCAAGTGGATCAAGGACCTTCATATAAAACCAGATACACTGAAACTAATAGAAGAGAAGGTAGGGAAGACCCTCAAATACCTAGGCACAGGGGAAAAGTTCCTTAACAGAACACCAATGGCTTATGCTCTAAGATAAGAATTGACAAATAAAATCTCATAAAATTGCAAAGTTTCTGTAAGGCAAAGAACACTGTCAAAATGGCAACCAACAGATTGGAAAAAGATAATCCAATAAAAACAAAAGATTTTGAGAGACAGAGACAGGGAAAAACAGAGCATCAGATTTTTATTTTTAAGTATTATTATTGCTGTTTCTGTTTTGAGGCTGAGTGTCTCTATGTACTGACTCATGGTAATAAGGTCACCCCTCAGCCCCCTGTTGTAAGGGAAGGTTCTGATGCTATTCCTGTTCCCCAATTGGTTCTTGATTTGTCAATAAAAAAGGCTGGGGGTCAATTGTTGGGCAGATGATATTGGTGGCCTTTTGGGTCCCAAGAGGAAAAAAAGCAAACCGGAGATGGAGAGGGGCCTTTTCTGCCATGCTTTGGAGAAAGAAGAACACAGCAATTATGTAAGGTCTCAGAAAGAACTTGGGCCTGTGGCATCTGCTACAGGCAAGTGGCCGGGAATGTTTGGCAAGGGTTAGGTGGGGCTAGCCACTGTAGTCTAGGGCAAGTGGAGAGACAAAGATAATAAACTGGAAAGGGCATTCCTTTCCAGGCAGGAGATATCTGTTCCTAGTAATTGTGCCAAGAAAGCAAATTATAAGAAAAAAAGAAAATGGTCAAATGTTATTAAATTTTAGGTATCAAAGTGAATGGCTGAAATATCAAGCCTTCTTTAGGATACTTTGGGAAGATGATGATGAAGAGAAAATTTTAGTGAGAACAATAGAACATATTTAATTATCAATTTTGTTGGAAGTAGAGCTTTTTTCATTAACTTGGTTGAATTGTCAGGAACCTAAAGGTGATAATTTTTTTTGGGGGGGGGGTTTCGAGACAGGGTTTCTCTGTGTAGTCCTGGCTGTCCTGGAACTCACTCTGTAGACTAGGCTGGCCTCGAACTCAGAAATCCGCCTGCCTCTGCCTCCCAAGTGCTGGGATTAAAGGCATGCACCACCACCACCCAGCAATAAGTTATTTTTGAAGAGAGGTATGTATATAAATTTTCCTGTTTCTGAAAAACAACAACCTTGTTTTCCAGTGAATGGTTAACCAAGTATAACCAGTGTAGAAAAGAAAGTTAATGATCAATTCAAAAAATTATCTGTTTTGTGATCATTAGTCATTCTTGACACTGTTCAAGAGTGTATGAACAAAGTCACAATGCTCTTAGGCCTAAAATATGCAAAGGATAAGCAATATGAAACTGCATTTATTAAGGCTTTTCTGGATATAATACTATGAAACTTGCAGGTTCTGACAGTAAAGTTTAGTCTTGAATTCCTTATAGCACCATGTTCCTTTTTTTAGGGTTTAATAGCTATGAAGAGGAACCATGGCCACAGCAACTCCAATTAAGGGAAACATTTAATTGAGGCTAGTTAACAGTTTCAGAGGTTAAGTCCATTATCGTCATGGTAGGAAACATGGAAGCGTGTGGGCACCCATGGTACTGGAGTCAGAGATGAGAGTTTTACATTATGATTTGCAGGCAGCAGAAGACTATGTCCATACTGGGTGTAGTTTGAGCAAAGGAAACCTCAAAACCTACCCTAACAGTGACACATAATTACCAACAATGCCATACCTACTCCAACAATGTCACACATCTAAATACTTTTACTCCCTATGGGCAACATATTAAAATACATGAGTCTATGGGTGGATTCCTTTTCAAACCACCACATTCTTGAAATAGCTGTTTTGACAGACTAGATATACCAGTTTATAGAATAGATCAGTCTACCTTCCAAAATGTTGGGCCTCATACGTAGGCATAACATTTTTGCAACCTACTTTTAATAAATGTTCAACCTCTCGGGTAGCCCACCACCCACCATAGGTAATGGAAAAAACAATATTAGGATATGAGGGAAGTGGACCTGTTCAGTAGTAGTTCTTTGGGGGTGAGCTTGATCTTCTTTGGCAGAAGTTTAGTCCTGTAGCAAAAATCAAATATAATTCAGCAACTGTAGATTAGTCCTGATCACTCTTCTAGGCAAGCAGAAACCAGGTGGTTGTAGTTTAATCCTGAAGAAACTGTCAGGCTCACTAAGGGGCCTTTGCAGAGACCACAGAAGTGGTAATCTACTGCAGGAACTAATCTCACAAATAGTTCTTGGGCGAGTTTCTCTCAATGGTAGCTTTACCACAAGTTGAGCTCAACAATGCTATATAAGGTGAACCAATACATGCATGTCTTTCCTGAAGAGAGAATTGCTCTGATGATTTCAGTTTAAGAGTAAAACACTGTTGGGGATGGGAACAACAATTTGAGACACCAAGTTTTATTAAAGAAGTAATGGGATTGATGACTTCATATTAAATGAGCTATAAGAAGATGCTGTGCCAAAAAGAAAACAGCAAAAACATTTAATATCAACACTTAACCTGAATATCTATTTTATTGGGTCTGTAGATTTTGGTTCCAGCATGTACAATTTCAAGAGTGCAGCCATTAAAACAACTCTTTCTTTCACTTGTGTTCCTATCTTCCTGCCTCCTTATTTTTGTCTCTTTCTCTCTGTCTCTCTCACACACACATGCACACACATGTACACACATGTGCACTCATATGTATAAAAAAGGTCTTACTGCTTTTGTCTCAGAAAATCTTGATTCACACTCCTACCAGTGAAGCCCAATTACCTGCTTAGGCAAGATAATTGCATATATTTACCACTTTGTCATCTTCCATTCCAAACCCTCAGGGCCATTTCAAGTTTTGTAGCAGACTACCTGCAGTGCCCCCTATTTCCTGTTTCCCTTCATATTCAGTAGATCATATGGATCTTGCCCTTCAAACTTCCTTTTCACCAATGATTTCAACATCCCAGTACTCAACTCCAGCAGACATTTCCTGGAAACCAACGTGCCAAAACTACCAGAGAAACATGTGTGCTAGTTAAGCAGGTAGTTGGGTTTCAGGTATTCACTTTTCTTTATTGACTCCCTGACACTCCCTCCCCACTACCATTTACATCCATAGATCAATAGCAGACTACCTCTCTATTCTCTGTTTTAATTTGCAGGGAATGGATCTGGATGAAACAACCTGTTTTCATTCCCTTTGTAATTCCCCTGAATCCCAATAGAAATTTAACCAAGAACCCCAATGACTATACTCATCAAGACCCCAGAAGAACATCCTTCCAAGGTATGCATAGCTATTCCAACCCTCTAACAATAAAAGAAAATAAAAGAAACCAAGGAAGGAAACACACACCCAACAATGACTAGATATCAGGACTCAGAATTATAAACTTTCCAAACACAAATGCCTAGAATCAAGTATATAAACACAACCAATGACTGTCAAGTCAAAAATAAATAAAGCATAGCAAGCCTACAATAATATTCCCATGAGAATTGCAACATGCCTAAAGCACAAGAGAAAAAAAAAACTTAAAATAGCCTTTATTAATATAATAGAGTTGTTTAAAGAGAAAATACTTTAAAGTGCTTCAAAAATTTAAGAAAATATAAATAGTAGAAGAAAATAAATAAAAGAGGTCAAGAGCTGATTAGGAAGTAGAATCAATAAAGAATATCCAAACTGCTGGAAAAATTATTAATGAAAACAGGATGCACACAGGCAAGCCTCTGAGGCTACAATAGAATACAAGAGATGGAAGTGGAATTCTCAGGTATTGAAGACATGATGATATTAATGGTTACTTCAATTGATAAATGTCAAATAACAGGTTAAGTATAAAAATCTTCACAAAATCATCCAGGAAATCTGGGACACTATGACAAGAATAAATCTAATGAACATATGAATAGAAGAAAGAGAATAAATACTAATCAAAGGCACATGTTTTCAACAAACTCATAGAAGAAAATTTCCCTAACCTAGAGAAGGAGGTGTCTTTTAAGGTACAGCAAGCACACAGCACAAAATGAATTGAATTTCAGAGAATGAAGTCCTCTCAAAACATCAAGACAACAAACATAAAGAACAAAAAATAATATTATAATCTGCAAGGTAAAAGATCCAATCCAATAAAGGCAAACCCACTAGAATAACACCTGAGTTCTCAATGAAGATTTAAAAGCCTGGATAGATGTTGTACAGTATTTTTGTTTTGTTTTGTTTTGTTGTTTTGTTTTGCTTTGCTTTGTTTTGTTTTTTGTTTTTTTAACATCTAACAGATGTTCCACAGCTGTTATCCCAGACAACAATACCCAGAAAAACTTTCAATCAAAATTGATTGAGAAAATAAGAAATTCCAGAGTAAAACAAAATTTAAGCAATATTTTTCTACAAATCTATCCCTATAGAAGAGGCCAGATTAAAAAATTTGATATGAAGAAGTTAACCAGACTGAGGAAAATATAGACAATAAATAATTGCACACAAGAAAATCAGAAGAGCAGAAACACACATAGACAGACAAGAATACAAGATAGACAGACACACCCACAGGAACATACACACACACAAACACACACACATGCACACACACACACACACACACACACACACACACACACACACACACACACCAAGAAAATAAATCGAACGACAAGACATCTCTCAGCATCAGTGGTTTCAATTCTCAAAAACGAAACAAAACAAACAAACATAGACTAATAGATTAAGCAAGACAGATTTTTCTGCTGAATGCAAGGAACATACCTTAATTTTAAGGATATACTTCACCTAAAGGTTAAAAGATATTCTAAGCTGAAATGTCTAAGAAACAAGATAGTATAGCCATTTTAATATCTGGCAAAATAGACTTAAACCAAAGTTATGAAAAACAGACAGGGTAGGAAACTACATACTCATCAAAGAAAAAAATCCACCAAGAAGACATTGCAATTATCTACCTATCTACCATCTATCTATTAATCTGTCTGTCTGTCTGTCTGTCTGTCTGTCTGTCTATCATCTAACCCTTTTTACATACTGATCACTACTTCCCCTCCTTCCTTTGCTCCCAGTACTCCCATACACATCTACTTCTGCCTATACTCTACTTTGCTGTTTCTCTTTAGAAAAGGACAGAACTTTCATGGATATCAACCAACTATGGCATACAGAGTTACAATAAGACTAGGTATTTCTTTTCCTATTAAGCCTGAATTAGACAATCCAATAGGAGGAACATGTCCCAAAACCTGGAAACAAAATCATAAACAGCTCTTCTTCCCACTGTTAAGAGTCCCACAAAAAGACTAAACCATAAACTGTGTCATACATGCAGAGGACCTAGATCAGTTTTGTTCAGGCTCTCTGGTTGGTGGTTCAGACTCTCTGAGGCCCTAAATGCTCAGTTTAGTTGACTCTGTGGATTTTTTCCTTGACTTGGACGGTTTCCTTTACTTTACTCTATTGGATCCTTCAATCCTTCATTCCCCTCTTTCACAGAATTCACCAGCTCTGACTCTGAGTCCCTGCATCTATTTCCATCAGATACAGATGACAAAAATTTTGGCAAAGGCTTTTTTTCAGCACCTAATGAGATGATCATGTGGATGTTTTGAAAGTTTATTTGTATGGTAGATTACATTTGTAGATTTTTGTATGTTGAACTATTCCTGCATCTCTAGAATGAAGACTATTTGATTGTAGTAGGAATCGTTTTGATGTTTGCTTGGATTTGGCAAATTTCATAAAGGAAAATGTTCTGTAACTTTTTGTTGAATCTGTGTGGTTTGTGTGTCATGGTAACTGTAACCTTATAAAATAAATTTAGCAATGTTTCCTCTGTTTCTATTCTGTAAAATAATTTGAGGATTATTGGTATTAGCACTTCTTTGAAAGTTTAGTAGAACTCTGCACCTGGACTTTTTAAATTTTTATTTATTTATTTATTTATTTATTTATTTATTTATTTATTTATTATTTGGTTGAGAGATATGTAATGATCACTTCTATTTTCTTAGGAAATATAGGCCTATTTAAATTGTTCATCTGACTTTTATATAAAGTTGTAAGCTATATCTATTGATAAAATTGTCCATTTCATTTAAATTTTATAATTTTGTGAAGTAGAGTTTTTTGAAGTAAGACCTAGTGATTCCTTAGATTTCCTTGGTATCTATTGTTATGTCCTTATTTTCATTTTCTATTTATTAATTTGGATTCTCTCTCTCTCTCTCTCTCTCTCTCTCTCTCTCTCTCTCTCTCTTTTAGTTTATACAATGATTTGTCTATCTTGTTGATTTTATCTAAGAATC
Source organism: Rhabdomys pumilio (assembly GCA_030674055.1). Classification (NCBI taxonomy): domain Eukaryota; kingdom Metazoa; phylum Chordata; class Mammalia; order Rodentia; family Muridae; genus Rhabdomys; species Rhabdomys pumilio. The sequence continues at coordinate 73,290,996 of JANHMN010000012.1, read as the reverse complement.
TACTCTGTGTTTCATTGAGTCTTTGTATTGTTCTCATTGTTTCTAATTTAATGATTTTAAATCTGAGTTTGGTTATTCCTGCCATTTACTCTCCTTGAATGTGTTTGTTTCTATTAGTTTTGGAGATTTCAGTTGTGCTCTAGGTCACTAATGTAAGATTGTTCTAATTTCTCAATGAAGGCATTTTGTGCTATGAGCTTTCCTCAAAATACCTCTTTCATTGTGTCCCATAAGTTTGGGTATGTTGTGCATTCCTTTTCATTGGTTTTGGGAAGTGTTAATCTCTTTTCTAACTTTTTCCCTTGACACAGTTGTCCTTCAGTTGAGCAGTGTTTGGTTTTCATGATTATTTTTTCATTTTGTTTGTTGTACTTTGTGTGTGTGTGTGTGTGTGTGTGTGTGTGTGTGTCCTATCTTTTGTATTTGCTGATATAAAATTATTTAAAATTTGTATTTTCGTTGGTGTAAATATTTTGGACTGCATTTTTTGTCTACTGTCTTCTTCAGGGATAAATTTTGTTTAAATTTAGTTTTACCATGAAATATTTTACTTTCTTTATCAGTAGTAGTTGAGAGATTTGATGAGTACAGTAGTCTAGGATAACATCTGTGGTTTCTTAGTGTCTGTAAGATATTAGGCTAGTCCTACTTGCTTTTAGAATCTTTGTTAAAATTTTGGGTGTAATATTATAGGACTTTCTGTATATGTTAATTACTCTTTTCCCTTGTGACTTTTGATATTTTTTTATTTATTCTGTACATTTAGTATTTTGCTTACTTTGTGGCAGAGAGATTTTTTTCTTGGTCCAATCTATATGATATGATATCTTATATCTTATTATTTCTTACATGTTTATTATTTTTAATTGGGTGTTATATTTACATTTCAGACTTTATTCCCTTACCTCACCACCACCTAGAAACCTCCTATCCCATTCCCCCTCCTCATGCTTCTATGAGGCTGTGACCCCACCTAACCCCCTCCATCTCCACTGCCCCCTTTCTGCTCCTTCAGTCTTCTTTCTAACTTCTCCATTGGGAAACCATTGATCATATTGGTGGTTAGCTGTGAACATTCTCCTCTGATTGTGTCAGTCACTGTCAGACCTCTAAGGAGACAGCTGTATCATGTTCTTGACAGCATGCACTTCCAGCCATCCACATCAGTGTCTAGCTTAGGTGACTGCATGGGATGGATACCCATGTGGAATGGCCTTCAGATGGCCCCTCTTTCAGTTTCTGTCTCATGTTTTGTTTCCATACATGTTCCCTTGAGTATTTTTGTTACTCATTCTAAGTAGAACTGAGGATCCCCACTTGGTCTTCCTTCTTCATGAGCTTCATGTGGTCTGTGAGTTGAGTCTTCGCTATTCCAAGCTTTTGGGCTAACATCTGATTATCAGTGAGTAAATATCATGTGTGTTCTTTGTGACTGGGTTAACTCACTCAGGATGATTATTTCTAGTTTCATCCATTTACCTAAAAATTTCTCCAGTTCATTATTTTTAATAGCTGAGTAATATTCCATTGTGTAAATATACCACATTTTTTTTTTATCTATTCCTCTGTTGAAAAACATCTGGGTTCTTTCCAGCTTCTGGCTATTATAAATAAGGTTGCTATGAACATAGTGGAACATATGTCCTTGTTATATGTTGGAGCATCTTCTGGGTATATGCCCAGGAGTGGTATAGCTGGATCCTCAGGTAATGCTATGTCCAGTTTTCTGAGGAACCATCAGACTGATTTCCAGAGTGGTTGTACCAGCTTGCAACCCCACCAACAATGAAGGAGTGTTCCTCTTTCTCCACATTCTCACTAGCATCTACTATCCCTGAGTTTTTGATCTTAGCCATTCTGACTGGTTTGAGGTGGTATCACAGGGTTGTTTTGATTTTCATTTCCCTGATTTCTAAGGATGTTGAGCATTTCTTAAGGTGCTTCTCGGCCATTCGAGTTTCCTCTGTTGAGAATTCTTTGTTTAGCTCTGTACCCCATTTATTTTTTATTTTTTTTATATATTTTTTAAATTTTTATTGGATATTTTATTTACATTTCAGATGCCATCCTCTTTCTTCATTCCCCTCCCTAGAAAACACCTATCCCATGTCCCCTTTCCTTTTTTGCTTTTATACAGTTTTTTTTTTAAATGTTAATCAAAGGCTTTATAAGTTTTCTAATGCTCAATCAGAAGTGTAACCCAATACCCAACCTAGATATATCAACTATATTTGACTGGGGGAGACATGTGAATGTCTGCCTCCATGTCCCCCTTCTCTCTTCCTCTCTCTTTCTCTCTCTTTCTCTCTCATCTCCTAACTTCTTCTCTCCTTTTTCTTCTCCTCTACTTACTCCTTCTCTTTCTCTTCGTATTGCTCCAACCTTAGCTCTTCCTACATATCACTCTTCCTGTTAAAATAAAACTTTTCTCTCAAGATACAGTTAGAGCATAATTATGCCTATTTGTACCAGTGAGGTACAAGATAGTCCTAATACTCAGTCCATCATTTTGTTGGCTAACCAGAACCTCTGTCATGTATCTTAACTAAAACACTTAGTTCTGAACCTGGCTTTTTTTTCTTGGCTTTAGAATGAATGTCAGCTGAAAATCATCCACTCAAATCTTTTCTCTCAAAGTGAATAGCCAGGATTGGCTATGAGACTATAAGTTTTCAACCCCGTCAGAAATCCAGAATGACTGATTTAACTGAAATTATGGGAAGCACAAAGTATAGCTTCTAAAACTTAGCCAATTTATAGAGACCGCTGAACACCTAAACAGTCCCTATACTTCAGAACATTGGAGTATCAAATCTTCAGCCTTCTGGCCCAGGATCATCTGACAGACCTTGGTGATGAAGAATTTTTAAGGGCTGATTACTCTGTCTAGGCAGATATAATCAGTCGACTATTGTGCAAGTGTGTCCTTTTCTGAACAGTAATTTGTCTGTAGATGAAAAGAGGCAATTCTTGCCTGGTGGCTGTATCACCACAACTAGAATAACTCCAAAGATGCTCAATTTCTTCTTAGAATTCAAGACAGGAAGCTGTCAGGAGCAGACAGGTCTCTAATCAAAATGAAAATTAGTACAGAAATGTTTGTAACATCAATTCTGTGGACTTCTGACGTTTTGAAAACCAACTATCCATGTAAGGTAATCTGGACTGTTGTCTGTTAACTACTCTCAGCTATTTCTAAATAAAATATAGAAAACACGACTAAAAATAAACTCAAAGCCATGAATTTGCTATGGTCCCTTAACTCAACGGCTAAGGATCTCAAATCAGTTAAAAAAGTTAAAGAAGGACTGGGTCTAAGTCTTGTATTCCTAAATGTGTTATACAGGCACAATGCCCACGAGAGTATCAATATTCATCTCACTTACATCAATAGGAAGCTCGTACCAATGAAAACCTTAAATTTCAAATCTAAGTAAATTTTGTACCATTTAAGAAATTATAACTTCCTCTTGATAATAATTATACAGATTTCTATCAATAGGTTATGGCTATGCAATAAATCTAAGCTAATCCTCCGTATTCCAACAAAACCACTACTTTTCCTTAGAAAGACAGCCCAATATTAACCACCTTAGTCCCCAAGCCCAGGGAATAGGGGCGTTGACTCTTCATTAACTTCTTCAAGCTGATTAGAAGCGAGGTGGGGTGGGGGGAGGGTAAATTGATAGGCCTCTGACGCTGTGTCTTCACTGCATCCAGATGGAATTTCAGTACATCATAGGTTTGTGCACGTCTGTTCAGCTTGCTTGACGTGTAGATACAGCAAGGCTGTGTATTCTGTAGTATGCAATTCTCAAAACAAATTTTAATATCAAGATAATTCTTTTTTAGAGGGCTGACATTTTATTAAAGATGTTGGTTCTAACAACTTTTCTTTTTCCCCCCTTTTTTATTGGATATAATATTTACATTTTAATATTTACATTTCAAATTTTATCCCCTTACCCCATTCACCCCACCACCTCTCATCACATTGCCCCTCCTTGTGCTTCTATGAGGGTGTGATTTTCCTGTTTCTATGGATCTGTTTCTGTAAACCTAAACTGCCTCCTAAATTTCTTTTTTTTTTATTTTTAATTTTGTCAATTTATTTATTTATTTATTTTTTATTGGATATTATGTTTACATTTCAGATTTTATCTCCTTACCCCATTCCCACCACCACCCAGGAACCCCCTATTCCCTCTCACCTCCTGCCTCCACAAGGCTGTACCCCCACCTACCCCCCACTCCTTCTCCCCTCCCCACCCTCAAATTCCTCCCCACTTGGTGTTCAGCCTTCATGGGATCAAGGATCTCCTCTCCCACCCATGCCTGACAAGGTCATTCTCCCCTAAGTATACATCTGAAGACATGAGTGCCTCCCTTTGTGCTCCCAGGCTGGTAGCTTAGACCCTGGGTAGTTCTGTTTGCTTGGCACTGTTGCTCTCCTCTTGGGGACACCAACTCTTTCAGCTCCTTTAGTCTCCTAGCTTCTCCATTGGGAACCCTTGATTAGATCAATGGGTAGCTGCGAGCATCCGCCTCTGGCGGACCTCCAGCACTAGCAGACCTCTGAGGAGGCAGCTACATCAGGCTCCTGTCCACATGCACTTCCTGACATCCATATTGGAGTCTATCTTTGGTGACTGCACATGGGACAGGTACCAAGGTAAAGTAGTCTCCAGACGGCCCCTCCTTGGCTATATATGTCCCATACTTTGTTGCCATATTTGCTCCTTTGAGCATTCCGTCTCTCCTTCTGAGTAGGACCAAGGCATCCACACTTGGTCCTCCTTCTTCGTGAGCTTCATGTGGTCTGTTAATTGAATCTTGGCTATTTCAAGCTTTTGGGCAAACATCCGCTTTTCAGTGAGTAAATACCATGTGTGTTCTTTTGTGATTGGGTTACCTCACTCAGGATGATATTTTCTAGTTCCATCCATTTACCTAAAAATTTCTCCAATTCATTATTTTTAATAACTGAGTAGTACTCCATTGTGTAAATGTACCATATTTTATGTATCCATTCCTCTGTTGAAAAACATCTGGGTTCTTTCCAGCTTCTGGCTATTATAAATAAGGCTGCTATGAACATAGTGGAGCATATGTACTTGTTATATGAGCATCTTCTGGGTATATGCCCAGGAGTGCTATAGCTGGGTCCTCAGGTAGTGCTATGTCTAATTTTCTGAGGAACTGCCAGACTGATTTCCAGAGTGGTTGTACCAGTTTGCAACCCCACCAACAATCGAGGAGTGTTCCTCTTTCTCCACATCCTTGCCAGTATCTACTATCACTTGAATTTTTATCTTAGCCATTCTGACTGGTGTGAGGTGGTATCTCAGGGTTGTTTTGATTTGCATTTTCCTGATGACTAAGGATGTTGAGCATTTCTTAAGGTGCTTCTTGGCCATTCGAATTTCCTCAGTTGAGAATTCTTTGTTTAGCTCTGTACCCCATTTTTTGATAGAGTTAATTGCTTGTCTGAAGGCTAGTTTCTTGAGTTCTTTGTGTATATTGGATATTAGCCCTCTATTGGATCTAGGATTGGTAATGATCTTTTCCCAATCTGTTGGTTGCTGTTTTGTCTTATTGACAGTGTCTTTTGCTTTACAAAAGCTTTGCAATTTTATGAGGTCCCATTTGTCAGTTCTTGATCTTAGAGCATAAGCAATTGGTTTTCTGTTCAGGAACTTTTCTTCTGTGCCTAAGTATTCGAGGGTATTACCCACTTTCTCTTCTATTAGTTTCAGTGTATCTGGTTTTATGTCAAGGTCCTTTTATCCACTTGGACTTGAGCTTTGTACAAGGGGATAAAAATGGATTGATTTGCATTCTTCTACATGCTAATCTCCAGTTGATCCGGCACCATTTGTTGAAAATCCTGTCTTTCTTCCACTGGATGTTTTTAGCTCCTTTGTCAAAGATCAAGTAGCCATAGGTGTGTGGGTTCATTTCTGGATCTTCAATTCTATTCCATTGATCTTCCTGCCTGTCTGTGTATCAATACCATGCAGTTTTTATGACTACTACTCTGTAGTACAGTTTGAAGTCAGGGATGGTGATTCCCCCAGAAGTTCTTTTATTGTTGAGAATGGTTCTTGCTATCCTGGGTTTTTTGTTATTCCAAATGAATTTGGAAATTGCTCTTTCTATCTCTATGAAGAATTGATTTGGAATTTTGATGGGGATTGCATTGAACCTGTAGATTGCTTTTGGCAAGATGGCCATTTTTACTAAATTAATCCTGCCGATCCAGGAGCATGGGAGATCTTTCCATTTTCTGAGTTCTTCAGTTTTGTCCTTCAGAGATTTGAAGTTCTTGTCATACAGATTTTTCACTTGCTTGGTTAGATTTACTGCAAGATATCTGTGACTATTGTGAAGGGTGTCGTTTCCCTAATTTCTTTTTCAGCTTGTTTATCTTTTGAGTATAGGCAGTCTACTGATTTGTTTGTGTTGATTTTATATCCAGTCACTTTGCTGAAGTTGTTTATCAGGTTTAGGAGTTCTCTGGTGGAAGTTTTAGGGTCATCTAGGTATACTATCTTACCATCTGCAAATAGTGAAATTTTGACTTCTTCCTTTCCTATTTGTATCCCTTTGACTACCTTTTGTTGTCTAATCGCTCTAGCTAGGCCTTCCAGTACTATATTGAATAGGTAGTGTGAGAGTGGGCAGTCTTGTCTAGTCCCTGATCCTAGTAGGATTGCTTCAAGTTTCTCTCCATTATATTTGATGTTGGCTACTGGCTTGCTGTATATTGCTTTTATTATGTTTAGGTATGGACCTTGAATTCCTGATCTTTCCAAGACTTTTAACATGACAGAATGTTGAATTTTGTCAAACGCTTTCTCACCATCTAGTGAGATGATCATGTGTTTTTTTTTCTTTGAGTTTGTTTATGTAGTGGATTGCATTGATGGATTTCCAAATATTGAACCATCCCTACATTCCTGGGATAAAGCCTACTTGATCATGATGGATGTTTGTTTTGATGTATTCTTGGATTCGGTTTGCAAAAGTTTTATTGAGTATTTTTGCATCAATATTCATAAGAGAGACTGATCTGTAGTTCTCTTTCTTTGTTGGGTCTTTGTGAGGTTTAAGTATGAGCCTAATTGTAGCTTCATAGAATGAATTAGGTAGTGTTTGTTCTGTTTCTATTCTGTGGAATATTTTGAAGTGTATTGGTATTAGGTCTCCCTTAAAGGTCTGGTAGAATTCTGCGCTAAAACTGTCTGATCCCGAACTTTGTTTGGTGGGGAGGCTTTTAATGACTCTTTCTATTTCTTTAGGGTTTATAGGACTGTTTAGATGGTTTATCTGTTCCTTGTCTAACTTTGGTACCTGGCATATGTCTAGAAAATTGTCCATTTCTTCCAGATTATCCAATTATGTTGAGTATAGGCCTTTGTAGTAGAATGTGTTGATTTTTTTAATTTCTTAAGTTTCTTTTGTTATGTTTCCCTTTTTCAGTTCTGATTTTATTAATTTGTATACTGTCTCTGTGCCCTTTGATTAGTCTGGCTAAGGGTTTATCTTTCTTGTTAATTTTCTCAAAGAACCAGCTCCTGGTTTTGTTGATATTTTGTATAGTTCTTTCTGTTTCTACTTGGTTGATTTCAGCTCTGAGTTTGATTGTTTCCTGCCATTTACTCCTCTTGGATATATTTACTTATTTTTGTTCTAACGCTTTCAGGTGTGTTGTCAAGTTGCTAGTGTATGCTCTCTCCAGCTTTTTTTTTTTTTCTTTTTTGTAAGCACTTGGTGCTATGAGTTTTCCTCTTAGTATTGCTTTCATGGAGTCCCACAAGTTTTAGTAGGATGTGTCCTCCTTTTTATTAAATTCTAAAAAGTCTTTAATTTCTTTCTTTACTTCTTCCTTGTCCAAGTCATCATTGAGTAGAGCATTGTTCAGTTTCCACCTGTTTGTGGGCTTTCCATTGTTTTTGTCATTATTAAAGATCAGCCTTAGTCTATGGTGGTCTGATAGGGTACAAAGGATTATTTCAATCTTTTTGTATCTGTTGAGGCCTGTTTTGTGACCAATAATATGATCTATTTTGGAGAAGGTACCCTGAGGTGCTGAGAAAAATGTATATTCTTTTGTTTTAGGATGAAATATTCTATAGATATCATTTAAATCCATTTGGTTCATAACTTCTATTAGTTTCATTGTGTCTCGATTTAGTTTTTGTTTCCATGATGTGTCTATTGCTGAGAGTGGGGTGTTAAAGTCCCCCACTATTATTTTGTGAGATGCAATGTATGCTTTGAGATTTAGTAAAGTTGCTTTTATGTATGTGGATGATCTTGAATTTGGATTATAGATGTTCAGAATTGAGAGTTCTTCTTGATACATTTTTCCTTTGATGAGTATGTGGTGGCCTTTCTTATCTTTTTTGATTACTTCTGGTTGACAATCAATTTTATTTGATATTAGAATTGCTATTCCTGTTTGTTTCTTGGGACCATTTGCTTGGAAGATTGTTTTCCATCCTTATACTCTTAAGTAGTGTCTATCTTTGTCACAGCAGTGTGTTTCCTGTATGCAGCAAAATTAGGGGTGCTGTTTATGTATCCAGTCTGACAGTCTACGTCTTTTTATTGGAGAATTGAGACTATTGAAATTAAGAGATATTAAGGAAAAATGATTGTTTCTTCCTGTTATTTTTGTTATTAGAGGTGGAATTATGTTTGTGTATGTGTCTTCTTTTGGAGTTGTTGGAAGTCTACTTTCTCATTTTTTCTTGGTTGTAGTTTCCCTCCTTGTGTTGTAGTTTCCCTTTGAAGTGCTGGGTTTGTGGGTAGATGCTGTATAAATTTGGTTTTGTCATAGAATATCTTGGTTTCTCCATTAATAGTGATTGAGGAGTTTTGCTGGGTATAGTAGTCTGGGCTGGCATTTGTGATCTTTTAGGGTCTGTATAATATCAGTCCAGGAACTTCCGGCTTTTAAAGTCTCTGGTGAGAAGTCTGGTGTAATTCTTATAGGTCTGCCTTTATATGTTACTTTGCCTTTTTCCCCTACTGCTTTTAGTATCTTTTCTTTGTTTTGTATATTTGCTGTTGTGATTATTATGTGACAGGAGGTATTTCTTTTTTGATCTAGTCTATTTTGGGTTCTGTAGGCTTCTTGTATATTTAAGAACATCTCTTTCTTTAGGTTAGGGAAGTTTTCCTCTAAAATTTTGCTGAAGATATTTATTGGCCCTTTAAGTTGGGAGTCTTCACCCTCATCTATACCTATTATCCTTAGGTTTGGTCTTCTCATTGTGTCCTGGATTTCTGGGATGTTTTGTGTTAGGAGCTTTTTGCATTTCATATTTTCTTTGACTGTTGTGTCTATGTTTTCCATGGTATCTTCTACACATGACATTCTCTCTTCTCTCTTATATTCTGTTGGTGATGCTTGCGTCTATGACTCCTGATCTTTTTCCTAGGTTTTCTAACTCCAGGGTAGTCTCCCTTTAAGATTTATTTATTGTTTCTACTTCCATTTTTAGATCCTGGACCGTTTTGTGTAAATCCTTCACCTGTTTGGTTGTGTTTTCTTGCATTTCTTTAAGGGCTTCTACCTGTTTACATGTGTTCTCTTCAAATTTTTGATAGTATTGTTTGTGTCCTTTTTAAAGTCCTCTATCATCATCATGAGAAGTGATTTTAATTCTGAATCCTGCTTTTCCAGTGTTCAGGACTTGCTATGGTTTGAGAACTGGGTTCTGGTGATGCCAAGAAACTTTGGTTTCTGTTGTTTACATTCTTAAGCTTGCCTTTCACCATTTGGTAGGCTCCCGTGCTACCTGCACTCACTGCTTCTGACTATAGTCTGCCTTTCCAGTTATCTTGGTTGTGTCAGAACTACTCTGGATCTGGATGTGTCTGTGATCCCAAGCTCCAGCTGTTCTGAGTAGAATGGCTCCTCCAGGATATCTCAGGATATGGTAACTCCACAATAGTAGGCCAGCTAAGTGTTTGCTGCTCTGAGTGTAGTGTCTCCTTAAGATGTCTCAGGATATGTTGTCTGCTGCTCTGAGATCAGTGGCTCCTCTAGGATGCATCTCTGCAGTTCTGAGAGCAGTGGCCTGGCTTGGATGTCTCAGGACACGTTTTTCCACAGGCAGAGCAGAGTAGCTGGGTGTCTGCTCCGGCTACCGTGGTTAGGGCAAGGGGCTAAAGGTGCATGGTTTTCTACAGGTTCAGGCCTTGGGTGCCAGGCATGCCCTGGGGGCTTCCTGCTGCCAGTTGTGCCTCTAGGGTGTAGGGCAGTGGTCTATTGATCTTACCTGCAGATCTGAGAGTAGTGACCTGGCTTGGGTGTCTTGGGGCACATTTTTCCACAGGCGGAGCAAAACATCTGGGTGTCTGCTCCAGCTACCTTGGTCAGGGCAAGGGGTGGAAGGGGCCTGTACCTCATTTTTTAATAGGGTTATTTGGTTGTCTGGAGTACAATTTCATGAATTTTTTTGTATATATTGGATATTAGCCCTCTATTGGATGTAGGATTGGTTAAGATATTTTCCCAATCTGTTGGGTGCCATTTTGTCTTATTGAAAATGTCCTTTGCCTTACAGAAGCTTTGCATTTTTATGAGGTCCTGTTTGTCAATTCTTGATCTTAGGGCATACACCATTGGTGTTCAGTTCAGGAACTTTTCCCCTGTTCCTAGGTATTTGAGGGTCTCCCCACCCTCTCTTCTATTAGTTTCAGTGTATCTGGTTTTAAGTGAAGGTCTTTTATCCACTTGGATTTGAGTTTTGTACAAGGAGATAAGAATGGATTGATTTGCATCCTTCTACATGTTGACCTCCAGTTAAACCAGCACCAGTTGCTGAAAATGCTGTCCTTTTTCCATTAGATGGTTTTAGCTCCTTTGTCAAAGATCAAATGGTCATAAGTGTGTGGGCTCATTTCTGGATCTTCAATTCTATTCCATTGTTCTTCCTGCCTGCCTCTGTACCAATACTATGCAGTTTTTATTACTATTGCCCTGTAGTATAGTTTGAGGTCAGGGATTTTGATTTTCCCAGAAGTTCTTTTATTGTTGAGAATAGTTCTTGCTATCCTGGGTTTTTTGTTATTCCAAATAAATTTGCAAATTGCTCTTTCTATCTCTATGAAGAATTGATTTGGAATTTTGATGGAGATTGCATTGAATCTATAGATTGCTTTTGGCAAGATGGCCATTTTTACTAAATTAATCCTGCCAATCCAGGAGCATGGGAGATCTTTCCATCTTCTGAGGTCTTCTTCTATTTCTTTCTTCATTTTATATTAGAATCGCTACTCCAGCTTGTTCTTGGGACCATTTGCTTGGAAGATTGTTTTCCATCATTTTACTCTGTGGTAGTGTCTGTCTTTTTCACAACGATGTGTTTCCTGTATGCAGCAAATGCTGGGTCATGTTTATGCATCCAGTTTGATAATCTATGTCTTTTTATTGGAGAATTGAGTCCACTGATATTAAGAAATATTAAGGAAAAATGAATGTTGTTTCCTGTTATTCTTGTTATTGGAAGTGGAATTATGTTTGTATAGCTACCTTCTTTTAGGGTTGTTGGAAGATTACTTTCTTGCTTTTTCTAGTTTGTAGTTTCCCTCCTTGTGTTGGAATTTTCCTCCAATTATTTTTTGAAATGCTGGATTTGTGGTAAGATATTGTGTAAATTTGGTTTTGTCATGGAATATTTTGGTTTCTCCATCAATATTGTTTGAGAGTTTTGCTGGGTATAGTAGTCTGGGCTGGCATTTGTGTTCTCTTAGGGTCTGTATGATATCAGTCCAGGATTTTCTGGCTTTTATAGTCTCTGGTGAGAAGTTTTGTGTAATTCTTATGGGTCTTCCTTTATATGTTACTTTGCCATTTTCCCTTACTGCTTTTAGTATTTTTTCTTTGTTTTGTATATTTGCCGTTTTGATTATTATGTGGCAGGAGGTATTTCTTTTCTGGTCTATAGTATTTGGAATTCTGTAGGCTTCTTGTATATTTAAGGACATCTCTGTCTTTAGGTTAGGGAAGTCTTTTTCAATAATTTTGTTGAAGATATTTAATGATCCTTTAAGTTGGGAGTCTTCACCCTCATCTATACCTATTATCCTTAGGTTTGGCCTTCTCATTGTGTCTTGGATTTTCTGTGTGTTTGGGGTTAGTAGCTTTTTGTATTTTGCATTTTCTTTGACAGTTGTGTCAATGTTTTCCATGGTATCTTCTGCACATGAGGTTCTCTCTTCTATCTCTTGTATTCTGTTGGTGATACTTGTGTCTATGACTCCTGATCTTTCTTTTTTAGGTTTTCTGTCTCCAGGGTAGTCTCCGTTTGTGGTTTCCTTATTGTTTCTACTTCCATTTTTAGATCTTGGATGGTTTTGTTTAATTCCTTCACCTGTTTGATTGTGTTTTCTTGCAATTCATTAATGACTTTTGTGTTTCCTTTTTAAGGGCTTCTGTCTACCAGTGTTCTTCTTAAATTCTTTGAGAGTGTTATTTATGTCTTTCTTAAATTCCTCTATCATCATCATGAGAAGTGATTTTAATTCTGAATTCTGCTTTTCCGGTGTGATGGGTTATTCAGGGCTTGCTATAATGGGAGAACTGGGTTCTAATGATGCCATGTAACTTTGGATTCTGTTGCTTATGTTCTTGTGCTTGCCTTTTGCCATCTGGTTAACTCTAGTGCTACCTCTACTCTCTGTCTCTGACTGAAGCCTGCCTTTCCAGTTATCGTTCTTGTGTCTGATCTCCCCAGGTTCCAGATGTCTCTGTGATCTTCTCCAGCTGCTCTGAGTACAGTGGTACCTCTAGGATGCCTCAAGTTATGGTGCCTCCAAGGTAGTAGACCAGTTAGGTGTCTGCTGTTCTGGGTGCAGTTTCTCCTCTAGGATGTCTCAGGATCTGGTGCCCAGTGCTCCGAGTGCAGTGTCTCCTGTAAAATGTCTCAGGATAAGGTGTCCACTGCTCTGAGTGCAGTGGTTCCTCTAGGATGTCTCGGGATATGTTGTCTATCGTTCTGAGTTCAGTTGTTCCTCTGCCACTCTGGGTTCAGTGGTACCTCTGCTGCTCTGGGTTCAGTGGACCCTCTACCACTCTGGGTTCAGTAGACCCTCTACATTGTCTCAGGAGGAGTCTGGTGTCCACACAGGAGCAGACTTGGTGTGGATCTGTACCAGGCCTGAGATCCTGGAGAAGGGGGGAAGGGGAGAGCCACTCTGCAGTGGCAGGTTTGGGTTTCTGCTGGAATCTGAGCATTCCCTACACCCAGCTCTGGGTGAAGGGCAGTGTTTGAGTCTTCTTACCTACCACTCTGGGTTCAGTGAACCCTCTAGGATGTCTCAGGAGGAGTCTGGTGTCCAGGAAAGAGCTGACCGGGAGCAGGTCTGCACCAGGCCTCAGATGTGGGGGAGGGCCTCTTACATATTTATAAATATCTCCTTTTTAGGTTAGGGAATTTTTTCCTATGATTTTTGTAGAATATATTTTCTGGGTCTTTGAGCTGGGACACTTCTGCTTCTTCTATTCCTATTAGTTTTAGGTTTGGTATTTACATAATGTTGCAAATATTCTGAATGTTTGTGTTAGGAACTTTTTAGATTAACATTTTCTTTGACTGATGTGTTAATTTCTTCTATTGTATCTACTAAGACTGGGTTTCTCTTTTCCACCTCTTGTGTTCTGCTGGTGATGTTTAAGTTGTAGTTGCTGTTCACTTACCTAGGTTTTCATCTTCAGGTTTGCCTCAATTTGAATCTTCTTTACTGCCTCTATTAATATTTTCAGGTCTTGAATAGTTTTATTCATTTTCTTCAGCTGTTTATATTTTTCTAGATTTCATTAAATGATGGTAGGGCTCTCATGATACCACACTACTATAGTATTTGCTGATTATGTTCTTTTGCTGCCCTCTAGATATCTAGGTTTGATTTTAGTAGAACATTTCACTCAAAAACAAAGAATATACCTTCTGCTCAGCACATTATAGAACTTTCTTCAAAACTGAACACTTAGGCACAGAGCAAGTCTCAAAAGATACAAGATAATTGAGATAACATCCTGCATTCTATCTGACCTACATGGATTAAATCAGAAGCAACAAAAACATTCAAATTTGTGGGAATTGAAAAACTCACTGTGGAGTGAGAACTGGACCAAAGAAGTAATTAAGAAACAAAATAAAGACTCTCTAAAATTTAATGAAAATGAATATATAACATACCCACACTTATGTCACAAAATAAAGACTCTTATAAAAAGCAATCTCTAACAGTACCTATATTTAAAAAGAGAAAGAGAGATCTGATACTAGTAACTTAACAGCACAATGAGAAGTCAAGACTGAAAAGAAGAAAAGAAATTCCACCAAAAGATAACAGAACGTTAAGGAAAGAATGAGTTTGGTTGTTCCTTTTTTAGAATAATCAGTATGACTGAAAAAGATACTTATCCAAATTGTTTAAAATGTAGAGAGAAAAATTGAAATTAACAAAATTAGATATGAAAAGGCAGACATAGTAAAAGAAACTAAAAACATCTCAGGAGTTATAAGGACATAATTTAAAATCAGAATCTCAAAGAAATTTATAATTTTTACTTATAATGATTGCTAAGTTAAATAAAGATCATATAAGCAAGTAATTATACCTATGAGCCCTAGTGAAATAGGAGCATTCATTGAAGGTCTTTAAAAAAATCAAATCAAAACAAAACAAAACAAACAAAGCCCAGGGCTATATTATTTTCATATAGAATTTCTACCAGACTTTCAAAGAAGAGTTAATGTCTATACTCCTCAAATTATTTCACAAAAGAGAAACTGAAGAAATATTGCCCACCTGGGTTTAGGAGGCCACCTATCCTATCACTTACCTAGCCCATATTAATACTCAACAAAGAAGGAGAATCACAGATTCATTTTCCTTATAAACACATACATAAAAATCCAACCACACATGTTGGAAAACTCAGAAATTGTTAACCCAGAAACGTTTCTGTCCAGTGGAAAGTCAGGAACAAAAAATGGAACAGAGACTGAAGGAAAGTCTTCAGAGACCACACCACCTTAATATCTATTTCATCTACAGACACCAAACCCCAACACTATTGCTGTTGTCAAGAGGCACTTGCTGACAGGAGCCTGGTATGGCTGTTCCCTGAGAGGTTCTACCAGCATCTGACAACACAGATACAGATACTCACAGCCAACCATTGGACTGAGCCCAGGGAAATTGAAGACTTAGGAGAAAGACTGAAGTAGCTGAAGGGGATTGCAACCACATAGAAAGAAAAATATCAACTAATTGGACAACCCAGAGCTCCCAGAATATATAATCAAAGAGTATACATGGAGGGATCCATGGCTCCAGATATATATGTAGCTGACAATGACCTTATCAGACGTCAATGGGAGGAGAGGGCCTTGATCTTTTGGAGGATTGATGCCTCAGAATAGGGGTATGGTAGAGCAGTGAGGTAGGAGTGGGTGAGTAGGTGGAGAAATACCCTCATAGAGGGAAAGGAGAGGGAAAATGGAAAAAGGGGGTTTGTGGATGGGTAACTTGAAAGGGGGATATTATTTGAAATGTAAATGAATAAAATGATTAATAAAAAACAGTTTCTGCAAGCCTATGTAAGTGTAGAGAAACTCAAAGTAAATATACTAAAATCAGGAATAAGAAAAAATGTTCCAATTTCTCCATACCTATTCAATACAGTATTTGAAGTCTTAGCTAGAACAATAAGATAACCAAAGGTGAACAAGTTAATGAAACAAAAAAGTCAAAGTATTTTTCTTTGCAAATAATGTATAATAAGCACCTTTAAAAGTTCTGCATAATAGCTCCTATATCTGATAAACACCTTCTGTGAGGAGCGGGTATGGCGGCCAGCTAAGGTGGTGCCTGGGGCTACTGCCAAGTCTTATGACTAGCACCTGACTTCCTTATACACCCCACAAAGAGCCACGTCTACAGAACTACTGCTCAGTCTTGCTGCGACACATTATCAGGCCACTTGACGTGTACCAATGAAACTACCCCACGTGGCAGGTGCTGGATGAGGATAGCTTGGGGATAAAAGAAAGAACGCAACTGGAAGCAGGGGCTTCCTGAGAGATGTTGTAAAGGGTCCCTGAATAAACTGCTTTGAGAAGAAGTCCACCTTGCGTCGTTCCTGTCTGCTTGTCAGATAGAGAAGTGACAAATGGTGGCCTGTATGGGAAAGTTCAGAACTCATAGCAATCAGGGCAGCTAGCTGGTAAGTTCCCAGGACAAGTTCTTGGATCGGAGATGATATAAGTTCCCAGTTTTGGGACAAGTTGCACCAACCACAATGGGAAACTCGTCATCCTCCTAGTCTGTGAAGCAGGCTTTTCAGAGTGTTAAAAGTGAAAGGAGTAGGGCTTAGGAAGGCTACTGTAGAAATGTTTTTACAGGCCGTGGATGAGGTTGAGCCTCTGTTTTCGGTTTCAGGGCACCTCTATCAAGTTGGGAAAAGCTGGGAAAAGATCTTAAGGTGGCCGAGGAATGAGGGGTACTAGCCACGGGAGTACTACCAGTGTAGAAGCTAGTAAGATCTTGCATAGAAAACAAAGAAGGCAAATGCACTATTGAGTTAGAAAACGGTTCTGATGCCCTAGAGCAATTGAAAGAAGAGAGATCTTTGAACTCAGAACGAGGAGAGAGCTCGGAAGAGGAAGAGGTTTCCGATTCTGAGCTAGAGAAGCTGACACAAGAGCTACAAGCGAAACTGGCCCTCTGTGCCAGGGCCGCCCTGGCTACCTCCATATGCTTCTACCAGAGGTTTGGGAAGGGGTTTTTGGCCCAAGGCCTGGAGGGAGTTAAGAGCACAATGCTTTCCAATATTTCAGGATGCTCAGGGAAATCGTTATAATGAGCCCCTTGACTGGAAAGTAATTCAAAGATTGGCTGAGGGAGTCAGAGCATATGGCACTAGTGCCACCTTTGTGGTATCACAGCTGGAGTCCTTCCATAGATACTGCATGACCCCTAGTGATTGGCAGAATTTAGGTAGGGCTTGTTTGACTTCTGGTCAGTACCTGGATTGGAGAGATGAGACTACTGGTGATGTTGCTTGTGCTGATGTGGATGATACGGAGCACTGATTTGTGATGGGGTATTTTGTCTGTGTTTCCAAAGCAATTACCTATTATGCATCTGCCCAGGTTTTTTCTAGATTTTTTTTCCAGTAATGTGTCCTTGTAATTGCCATACTTGCCGTTTGATGTGGATTTAGCCCCAGTGAGTGAAGAATTTAATTTAGCCCTAAGAAGTGTTTTATGCTTTCAATTGGTAAAAAATATTTCTCAAGATAGCTTATGTATTCAATTACATAATCAGACAGGAGCTTGGTTTGATCTGCCCCTTAATGATGGGACAAACGCGAATGCAACATGGCTACAAGGAGTGTGGCCTGCTCATGTGCCAAAGGGACATGGGAGCACACCTGCTCAGCCTAGATGGGCTCCCTCTTGCAAGGGACGCCGAGATGGTATACCACCATGGACAGGATGTCAAGTACGCAAAGCAGGGTGGGCAGTGAGAAATGTCTTTACATTTTCCCTTTATATAGAGGCATCTCATAATGTAACATTTGCAGGATATAATTGGACATATCAAAACTGCACTCAGACTGTGGCAAGCAATCCCTATGATATTTGACTTTTGTGTGGAGTAAATGAAAGTTGTACAGATATATCCCCTATGAGTATAATAGTGGGTGGAGTTATTGGTAATGCTAGTTTTTGCTGGAATGGGAGTGTTACTTTTGAAAGTTCAATAAAATTGTTGAGTTCAGGAAAGAATATTTCTTTCCAATCCACTCCAATGTGTGTTTGGCCACCCTTCATATTCATACTGTTTAATGGTAGTTTTAATGGTAGTGTGTCAAAATGTGATAATAATAGTTGCTTTTATTCATTATGTTGAAATGCTTCTGCATATCATTTTGCTCTGATTTCCTATATGCC
The DNA here is from genome assembly GCA_030674055.1 of Rhabdomys pumilio. NCBI lineage: Eukaryota > Metazoa > Chordata > Mammalia > Rodentia > Muridae > Rhabdomys > Rhabdomys pumilio. The sequence goes on along the minus strand of JANHMN010000012.1, from coordinate 73,273,012 downwards.
TCAATATATTCCATGGCACATAGAGGCTCCTTCTGCAATGACTTTATTTAGAACTAAAGAGATTTTGGCATAACAGTAGCCATAATTGCAGCCATTGTTGTTTCAGCTGCCTCCACAGCTGTTGTCATTTCATTAACTACAACTGTTCAAACAGTGACTGCCTTAAATAATATGCCTGCAGCAGTTGCAAAAGTTTTTCATGTGCAAGGAAATATAGATAGTCATTTGAAGGCTAGCATTCTCTTACTTAATCAGAGAGTTGATCTTGTTCAGGAACAAGTGGATATATTAATGGAATTAGCCCAGCTGGGCTACATGTGGAAATACACAGGCCTGTGTGTTACCTCCATCCATTTCAGAATGCGAGTTATACTGGTAATCTCTCCTGAAGTCTTTCTCAGTGTTTTGTAGGAAACTGGTCACGAGATTTTGACAGGATGCTAAGGGAGCTGAGACAATCCATTGTTCACAACAATTCTACCAGAGTGGATGCATCCTTGGCCTCTGGATTGACCAGCTAGATTCTTCAAGCAATGTCCCACATTAAGGAGTGGGTGGGAATCGGGGGGTAGCTATGTACCTGACCCTCATTAGTTGCCTTGCCTTTTGATGCATGTGTAAAATGAGAGCCCGACATGATAAGAATCAGGCCTTGATAGTACAAGTGTTTACAGCAGTAGAGATGGGACAAGTTCTTCAAGTGTGGCTTGGCATACTAGAGAAGTAGTCAATGATGGGTAAGACTCCTTGGACAAGCTACCAACCTACGACAGGGACCAAACCAAAGCTATTTGACTCCCCATGACGGGTAAGGAGCATTGCTTGCAAGGGGCAACCTATGACAGGCATTCTCTCTGCCAAAATTTAATAAATAAGTAGGAATTGTGAGGAGTGGGTGTAGTGGCCAGCTAAGGTGGCACCTGGGACTACTGCCAAGTCTTATGACTAGCACCTGACTTCCTTATATACCCCACAAATAACCACATTCACAGAACTAACATTATCAGGCCACTTGACGTGTACCAATGAAACTACCCCACATGGCAGGTGCTGGATGGGGATGGCTTGGGGATGAAAGAACGCAACTGGAAGCAGGGGCTTCCTGAGAGATGAATAAACTGCTTTGAGAAGAACTCCGAGTTGCATCCTTCCTGTCTGCTGGTAGGATAGAGAAGCCACATCCTTCAGTAGATTAACTGGTCTAAAAAATTAACTTTAAAAAATCAGTAGCATTTCCTATATATAAATGACAAATGGACTGAGAAAGAAAATCAGGCAAACAACATACTTTACAATAACCTCAAATATCGTCTTGGAATAAATTTAATGTAGTAAATGCAAGACTCAGACTCATAAGATTAAAAATTTACATTCTTTAAAAAAATTAAATGACAAAATGAAAATTGGAAAGATATCTCATGCTCATTGATGTGAAGTACTGATAAAGTAAAAATGGCCATCCTTCCAAAATAGATTATATGTAGTTAAAATCAAAATTTAGCATAATATCTATGAAGATTTAACATATATTAAGAAGCCATTTGCAGCTTCACATGGACACACACACACACACACACACACACACTAACTAATTAACTAAAACAATCTTGAACAGTAAAATAACTGCTGAAGGTTTCATCATGTCTGATCTCAAGTTGTACTACAGTTCTATAATCAAAAAAACAGCAGGTGAAGGAAAGACAGAAAAAGTGGAGAGAAGGGAAACTGATTAAGATGTATTATATGAGAGAATAATATATTTTTAATAGCAAAAAAACCCAGGAGAATTTTGACTCTGCAATGATATAATGCATATTTATAACAATTTAATATTTATACATCAGCATATTGCAGACTTTGCAAGACATGTTGCAATATAACAAAGGACAACATGTGACGAATGTCTTTAAAGTTACTGAGACCACCATCCTCTTATCAAACAGTCACCCATCTAAGGTATTGCACTATCTCTCCCTACAAATGACTGGTGCACAGATGACAAATTAGAAGGCTCAAACAGCAATGTATAGCAGTACTTAGGAAACTTATCTCTATGTCTGGAGCAAAGAAAATGTCAAAATAGATAATGGCTGAGTTAAGAGCAGTATAGAACCACTAAATCAAACCTTTAATTGTCTGTATTGTCATTAGAGTTTTTACTTTATAGACAATTAGTCAGAAAAGGAAGAACTGACAAGTGCTGGATTTGCCACTATGAGGACTCCAGATGTGAAAAGACATATATAACAAAATTCAATAAAAATCAGAACCCATGATAGTTGTCCTTGTTCCTTAGCCTTTTCAGTCTTCCTGGAAAACAGGAAGTACATACAAGTGTTAAACAAGAGACCATATACCTTTGGGTACATCTAGAGACAACTCATTTTGATTTTACAATGTTGTGACACAGGAGAGCCAAGATAGATCAGAAAATAAACAAAACATTCTAGTCTTTGCTGCTAAATATTTCAGTAGTTTTCATGCTGTCCTTATATATGAAATATGTTCATCATGCCTTGATGAATGGATATTCTGATGGAAAACATAAACCAACATACACATCAACAAGCCCACTCTATGAAGGATGGTCAGGTGGACTTCATAGAGCATACACATACTGCCAGTGAAGAATAAAAATATACTCTCACAATGTGCACAGAGTCATAGGCTTTTTACAAGAATTTCAATGCAAGTGAGCAATATATGAAGACTTCATCAAGTGACTTACCTGAGGTGGGTCTCTGCAAATATCAGGCAGGGAAACAAACCATGATTGGGCTAGGAAAAAACTTGGTTCAGATTGACTTCATGAACTTGGATCAAACTTTCTAGAGAATCTGATGCCACATAGTTTATTCCCCCAAAATTTAAATGCCATATAATTTTGAAAAACGTTTCCTGGAATAAATATTATATTCCTAATATAATCCTTAGAGTTTAAGGAAATGTCATTTGGCATCTGGTCCTAGTTGTGGGAGCTTGGGGAAGCTTCTGCTTATACAGATAATATATGGGTCTTCAAGACTATTATGTATCTTCTATCTTGATTTTAAAATCTAGAGAAGTCCCTGTCTATAAGGGTCATTTAGATGGATAGTCACATCCAGTTCTGGTTGATACACCCTGGCCTAACAAGTAACACAAATGACTTCTTATTTCCAGCAATCTGGATGGAAGAACATGCTTTACATCTTTCCTATGGGAACCAAAATTCTGTGTGCTTAACGTTACTGGTTTCTCTGGAGATCTGTGTGCATAAGAACCTTCATTTGTGTTCCCAGTACTTACCCAAAACAGCATTACCTAGACACCCAATGAGAACTTACAGTGACAAAAGTATTCACATAACAAACATTGATGTACTGAGCTCAAGACAATCTAGTTCAATGGCACCTCTCCATACCTTACACTTGACTGCATCTAGAATAATTGAAAGAATGAATGACTTATTAAAATAGGAGCAAAAGATCTTAAATACAGATTATATCTTTAACGAATGGAAAGTGAAACTCATAAACACATCAAGTTGTTACATGAAATCTTAGTTGTAGGGGAGGACCCTCACTTTGAGTTGTTGTCCCAGGAGACTCCTTATGTGATATAAATCATAAAGGCTATTGCAACTGCTGCTGGTCACATTCTAGAAAAAAAGAAAAACTATAAAGCATCATTGTTGAAAATACTACATGTAATAGATACAGAACACAGAGAAATTTACCTGAGAATGAACTGGAAGCTTCCCAGCTCATTGCTTTAATAATGATAGAATGCATCATCTTTGCTATTGTGTGAGAACTTTTACTAACAATTCTTTTGATCTATAGCCTCTGTATATAGTCACAATATGCCAAGCCCACGGTTTCAATAGTCGCATAACCACTGTGTATTTAAGCAACTGTTTTCCAGTTAGATTCAATTTTATTTAATAGAAAATATCAGACAGCTACAAAGTAGGTGGAATAGTTTCTTTTGTCTGTCAAAGTGCCCCATCAAAATTGATTAGGCCTACATGCACAAGTCTCTAAGAAAAGTCATACTGCATGCAGAAACAAGGAAAACAGTGTTATCTTGTTCTTTGAGATATAAGACATCATTCTTTTTTCAAGGAACAACTTTCGCTCTGGATTCAAGGAGCTTTTTAGTTCAATCACAGGCAATAAGAACCACTAATTATTGCCGGGCGGTGGTAGTGCATGCCTTTAATCCCAGCACTTGGGAGGCAGAGAGGCAGGCTGATTTCTGAGTTCGAGGCCAGCCTGGTCTACAGAGTGAGTTCCAGGACAGCCAGAGATACACAGAGAAACCCTGACTCAAAAAAGAAAAAAAAAAAAAAAACCACCACCACCAACAAAAACCCACTAATTGTCAAACTGAATTACCTCCAAAAGTGAAGGAGTTGTTGTTTAGAGTTGTGAAAGAATTTTTAACCTTAGAGAGAAAAGTTATGACATACTAGATTAGAGCTTAACATTCTTTTTTTTAAAAAATTGGATATTTTATTTACATTTCAGATGCCAATTCCTTTCCCCATTTCCCCTTCCCAGAAAACCCCTATTCCGTGCCCCCCTTTTCCATTTGGCATTTATACAATTTTTTTAAATGTTAATCAAGGGCTTTATAAGTATGGTAATGCTCACTCAGAAGTGTAACCTAATACCCAACCTAACTATGTAAACTATCTTTGACTAGTGGAGACACATAAACTTCTGCCTCCATGCCTCCTCTCTCTTTCTCTCTCTTTTTCTCTCTCATTACCGAGCTTCTCATCTACTTCATCTTCTCCTCTCCTAACTCCATCTTTTCCTCTTGGTGCTCCTTTCCCCTTAGCTCCTCCTACATATTACCCTTCCTGTTAAAATAAAGCTTTTCTCTCAGAATACAACTTGAGCATAATTATTTCTATTTGTACCAGTGAGGTACAAAATAGTCTTAATACCCAGTCCATCCTTTTGTTGACTAGCCAGAACCTCTATCGTCTCTCTTGACTAGAACACTCAGTTTTGAACCTGGCTTTTTCTTGGCTTTAGAATGAATGTCAGCTGAGAATCCTCCACTCAGATCTTTTCTCTCAAGGTAAATAGCCTGGATTGGCAATGAGTCTATAGGTCTTCAATGCCGTCAGAAATCCAGAATGACTAAATTAACTGAAGTTATGGGAAGCACTAAGCATAGCTTCTAAAACTTAGTCAATTTATAGAGACCTCTGAACACCTGGACAACCCCTATACTACCGAACATTGGAGCATCAAATTTTCAGCCTTCTGGCCCAAACTCATCTGACAGACCTTAGTGCTGCAGAATTATTAAGGGCTGGTTACTCTGTCTAGGCAGATATAATCAGTCGACTATTCTGCAAGTGTGTTCTTTTCTGGACAGTAATTTGTCTGTAGATGGAGAGAGGCAATTCTTGCCTGGAGGCTGTCTCACCACAACTGGAGTAACTCCAAGGATGCTCAATTCCTTCTTAGAATCCAAGACAGGAAGCTGTCAGGAGCAGACAGGTCTCTAATCAAAATGAACATTAATATAGAAATATTTGTGACGTCAATTCTATGGATTACTGGCGTTTTGAAATCCACCTATCCATGTAAGGTAACCTGGACTGTTGTCTGTTATCTCCTCTCAGCTATTTCTAAATAAAATATAGAAAACACCCTAACAATAAATTCAAAGTCATGAATTTGCTACAGTCCCTTAACTCACAGGCTAATCATCCCAAGTCAGTTAAAAAACTTAAAGAAGCACTGGGTCTAAGCCTTGTATTCCTAAATGTGTTATACAGGCACAATGCCCATGAGAGTATCAACATTCATTTCACTTTCATATCAATAAGAAGCTTATACCAATGAAAACCTTAAATTTGAAATCCAAGTGAATTTTGTTCCATTTAAGAAATTATAACTTCATCTTGATACTAAATTATACAGATTTCTACCAATAGGTTATGGCTATGCCATAAATCCTAGCTAATCCTCTCTGTTGCAACAAAATCACTATTTTCCCCAGAAAGATAGCCCAATATTAACCACCTTAGTCCTCAAACCTGGGGAATAAGGGCACTGACTCTTCTTTAACATCTTCAAGTTGATTACGGGCATTGAGATATTAGAAGAGGGGTGGGGGGAAGAGTAAATTGATAAGCTTCTGACACTGTGCCTTCACTGCATCCAAATGGAATTCCCAGACACCAGAGGTTTGTTTTGCTTGATGAGTAGATACACCAAGGCTGTGTATTCTGCAATATACAATTCTCTGGACAAGTTTTAATATTAAGAAAAAAAATTTTTTTTCCTAGAGGGCTGACATTTTTTTTTTTAAAGATGTTGGTTCTAACAACTATTCCCCCCCTTTTATGTAGTTGGTTATAATATTTACATTTCAAGTTTTATCCTCTTATCCCATTTCCCCCACCACCCAGGAACCCCTTATCCCATCCTCCCTTCTTATATCCCTTCTATGAGGCATTCCCTCCCCCTTCTGTGTTCGTTTTTCATGGGACCAAGAATCTCCTTTCCCACCTATGCCCAACAAGGCCGTCCTCCTATACATATACCGCTAGAGTTGTAGGTCCCTCCCTATGTGCTCCCAGGCTGGTGATTTAGACCCTGGGGGGCTCTGGATTGTTTGGTATTGTTGCTTTCCTCTTGGGGTCACAAACCCTTTCTGTTCCTTCAGTGTTCTAAGTTCTCCATTGGGAAACCCTTGATCATCTCAGTGGTTAGTTGTGAGCATTGTCCTCTGAATGTGTCAGTCTCTGGCAGATCTCTAAGGAGACAGCTATAATACGTTCTTGACAGCATGCATTTCCAGTCATCTACATCAAAGTCTAGCTTAGGTGAGAGTACGTGGAATGGATTTCCAGGTGGAATGGTGTCCTGATGGCTCCTACTTCAGTTTCTGTCCCATGTTTTATTTCCATAATTGCTCCCTTGAGTATTTTTGTTACTGGTTCTAAGTAGAACTGAGGCATCCCCTCTTGGTCTTTCTTCTTCATGAGCTTCACATGGTCTGTGGGTTGAGTCTTTGCTATTCTAAGTTTTGGGGCTAACATCTGCTTAACAGTGAGGAAATACCATGTGTGTTCTTTTGTGATTCAGTTAACTCACTCAGGATGGTAATTTCTAGATTCATCCATTTGGCTATACATTTCTCAAATTCATTATTTTTAATACCTGAGTAATACTCTATTGTGTAGATGCACAACATATTTTGTATCCATTCCTCAATTGAGGGACATCTTGGTTCTTTCCAGCTTCTGGCTATTATAAATAAGGTTGCTATGAACATAGTGGAGCATATGTCCTTATTATATGTTGGAGCGTCTTCTGGGTATATGCCCAGGAGTGGTATAGCTGGATCCTGAGGTAATGCTATGTCCAGTTTTCTGAGGAACCGCAAGACTGATTTCCAGAGTGGTTGTACCAGCTTGCAATCCCACCAACAGTGAAGGAGTGTTCCTCTTTCTCTGCATCCACGACAGCATCTACTATCACCTGAGTTTTTGATCTTAGCCATTCTGACTGGTGTGAGATGGTATCTCAGGGTTGTTTTGATTTGCATTTCTCTGATGACTAAGGATGTTGAGCATTTCTTAAGGTGCTTCTCAGCCATTCGAGTTTCCTCTGTTGGGAATTTTTTGTTTAGCTCTGTTCCCCAATTTTTAATAGGGTTATATGGTTTTCTGAAGTATAATTTCTTGAGTTCTTTGTAAATCTTGGATATTAGACCTCTATCAGATGTGGAATTGGTTAAGATCTTTTCCCACACTTTTGGATGCCATTTTGTCTTATTGACAATGTCCTTTGCCTTACAGAAGCTTTGCAATTTTTTGAGGTCCCATTTGTCAATTCTTGATCTTAGAGCATAAACCATTGGTGTTCTCTTCAGAAACTTTTCCCCTGTGCCTAGGTATTCGAGGGTCTTCCCCACCTTCTCTTCTATTAGTTTCAGTGTATCTGGTGTTATGTGAAGGTCTTTTATCCACTTGGATTTGAGCTTTGTACAAGGAAACAAGCATGGATCGATTTGCATATTTCGACATGTTGACCTCCAGTTGAAAGAGCACCATTTGCTGAAAATGGTGTCCTTTTTTCACTGGATGGTTTTAGCTCCTTTGTCAAAGATGAAGTGACCATAGGTATATGGGCTCATTTCTTGGTCTTCAATTCTATCCCATTGATCTTCCTGCCTGCCTCTGTACCAATACCATGCTGTTTTTATTACTATTGCCATGTAGTACAGTTTGAGTTCAGGGATGGTGATTCCCCCGAAGTTCTTTTGTTGTTGAGAATAGTTCTCACTATCCTAGTTTTTTTGTTGTTCCAAATAAATTTGCAAATTGCTCTTTCTATCTCTATGAAGAATTGATTTGGAATTTTCATGGGGATTGCATTGAATCTATAGATTGCTTTTGGCAAGATGGCCATTTTCACTAAATTAATCCTGCCAATCCAGGAGCATGGGAGATCTTTCCATCTTCTGAGGCCTTCTTCTATTTCTTTCTTCAGAGACTTGAAGTTCTTGTCATACAGATCTTTCACTTGCTTGGTTAGGTTCACTCCAAGATATTTTATATTGTTTGTGACTATTGTGAAGGGTGTCATTTCCCTGATTTCTTTCTCAGCCTGTTTATCATTTGAGTATAGGAAGGCTACTGATTTGTTTGAGTTGATTTTATATCCAGCCACTTTACAGAAGTTGTTTATCATGTTTAGGAGTTCTCTGATGGAAATTTTATGGTAACTTAAGTATACTATCGTATCATCTGCAAATAGAGAAATTTTGACTTCTTCTTTTACTATTTGTATCTCTTTGACTTCCTTTTGTTGTCTAATCACTCTAGCTAGGACTTCCAGTACTATATTCAATAGGTAGGGTGAGAGTGGACAGCCTTGTCTAGTCCCTGATCTTAATGGGATTGCTTCAAGGTTCTCTCCATTTAGTTTGATGTTGGCTACTGGCTTGCTGTGTATTGCTTTTACTATGTTTAGTTATGGACTTTGAATTTCTGCTCTTTCTTGGACTTTTAACATGAAGGGATGTTGAATTTTGTCAAATGCTTTCTCAGCATCCAGTGAGATGATTATGTGTTTTTTTTTTTCTTTGAGTTTATTTATTTAGTTGATTACATTGATGGAGTTTCGAACATTGAACCAACTCTGAATTCCTGGGAAAAAGCCTACTTGATCATGATGGATGATTGCTTTGGTGTGTTCTTAGATTCGGTTTGCGAGAATTTTATTGAGTAGTTTTGCGTCAATATTCATAAGAGAGATTGGTCTGTAGTTCTCTTTCTTTGTTAGGTCTTTGTGAGGCTTTGGTATGAATGTAATTGTAGCTTCGTAGAACGAATTGGGTATTGTGCCTTCTGTTTCTATTCTGTGGAATAGTTTAAAGAGAATTTGTATTAGGTCTTTCTGGAAGGTCTGGTAGAATTCTGCACTAAAACCATATGACCCCGAACTTTTTTGGTGGGGAGATTTTTGATGACTACCTCCATTTCTTTAGGGGTTATAGGACTGTGTAGATGGCTTATCTGCTCCTCGTTTAACTTTGGTACCTGGTATCTATCTAGAAAGCTTTCCATTTCATCTAGATTTTCCAATTTTGTTGAGTATAGGCTTTTGTAGTAGGATCTAATGATTCTTTTATTTTCCTCTGTTTCTGTTGTTATGTCTCCCTTTTCAGTTCTAATTTTATTGATTTGAGTGATGTCTCTGTGCCCTTTGGTTAGTCTGACTAAGGGTTTGTCTATCTTGTTGATTTTCTCAAAGAACCAGCTCCTGGTTTTGTTGATATTTTGTATAGCTCTTTTTGTGTCAACTTGGTTGATTTCTGTTTTGAGTTTGATTATTTCTTGCCGTCTACTCCTCTTGGGTATAGTAGCTTCTTTTTGTTCTAACATTTTCAGGTGTGCTGTCAAGTTGTTAATGTATGCTCTTTCCATTTTCTTTTTGTGGGCACTTAGAGCTATGATTTTTCCTCTCATTACTGCTTTCATGGAGTACCACAAATTTTTATATGAAGTGTCCTCATTTTCATGTATGTTTAAAAATTCTTTAATTTCTTTCTTTATTTCTTCCTTGACCAAGTTATCATTGAGTAGAACATTGTTCAGTTTCCATGTGTATGTGTGCTTTCTGTTGTTTTTGTCCATGTCAAAGACGAGTTTTAGTCCCTGGTGGTTTGATAGGGTACAAGGGATTATTTCAATATGTTTGTATCTTTCGAGGCCTGTTTTGTAACCAATTATATGGTCTATTTTGTAGAAGGTACCATGGGGTGCTGAGAAAAAGGTATATTATTTTGTTTTAGGTTGAAATGTTCTATAGATGTCAGTTAAGTCCAATTGGTTCATAACTTCTGTTAGTTTCATTGTATCTCGATTTAGTTTCTGTTTCCATGACCTGTCCATAGCTGAAAGTGGGGTGTTGAAATCTCCCACTATTATTGTGTGGGGTGTAATATATGCTTTAATTTTTAGTAAAGTTTCTTTTATGTATGTGGGTGCTCTTGCGATTGGAACATACATGTTCAGAATTGCAAGTTCCTCTTGGTACATTTTTACTATGATGAATATGAAGTGTCCTTTATCTTTTTTGATTACTATTGGTTGAAAATTGATTTTATTTGATATTAGAATGGCTACTCCAGATTGTTTCTTGGGATCATTTGCTTGTAAGATTTTATTCCATCCTTTTACTCTGAGGTAGTGTTTGTCTTTTTCACAGAGGTGCATTTCCTGTATGCAGCAAAATTCTGGGTTGTGTTTCTGTATTTAGTCTGACAATCTATGTCTTTTTATTGAAGAATTGAGTCCATTGATATTAAGAGATATTAAGGAATAATGAATGTTGTTTCCTTTTATTTTTGTTATTATTGGCGTTGGAGTTATGTTTGTGTAGGGGTCTTCTTTTAGGGTTGTTGGAAGATTACTTTCTTGCTTTTTCTAGGTTGTAGTTTCCCTCCTTGTGTTGGAGTTTTCCCTCAATTATCCTTTGAAATGCTGGATTTGTGTTAAGACATTGTGCAAATTTGATTTTGTCATGGAATATTTTGGTTTCTCCATCAATATTGAATGAAAGTTTTGCTGAGTATAGTAGTCTGGGCTGACATTTGTGTTCTCTTAGGGTCTGTATGATATTAATCCAGGATCTTCTGGCTTTTACAGTCTCTGGTGAGAAGTCTGGTGTAATTCTTGTAGGTCATTCTTTATATGTTACTTTACCTTTTTCCCTTACTGCTTTTAGCTATTTTTCTTTGTTTTGTACATTTGGTGTTTTCATTATTATGTGGCAGGAGGTATTTCTATTCTGGTCTATAGTATTTGGAGTTCTGTAGGCTTCTTGTATATTTATGGACATCTCTTTCTGTATGTTAGGAAATTTTTCCTTTATAATTTTGTTGAAGATATTTACTGGTCCTTTAAGTTGGGAATCTTCACCCTGATCTATACCTATTATCCTTAGGTTTGGCCTTCTCATTGTGTCCTGAATCTCCTGTGTGTTTTGAGTTAGTAGCTTTTTGCATTTTGCATTTTCTTTTACAGTTGTGTCAATGTTTTCCATGGTATCTTCTGCACATGACGTTCTCTCTTCTATGTCTTGTATTCTGTTGTTGATACTTGTGTCTATGACTCCTGATTCTTTTTTTTTAGGTTTTCTATCTCCAGGGCAGTCTCCCCTTGTAATTTCTTTATTGTTTCTACTTCCATTTTTAAATCTTGGAAGGTTTTGTTTGGTTCCTTCTCCTGTTTGGTTATTTTTTTTTCCAATTCCCTAAGGGATTTTTGTGTTTCCTCTTTAAGGGCTTCTATCTGTCTGCCCGTTTTCTCCTTAATTTCTTTGAGATTGTTACTTATGTCCTTTTTAAAGTCCTTTAACATCATCATGAGAAGAGATTTTAATTCTGAATCCTGCTTTTCTGGTGTGATGTGGTGTTCAGGGCTTGCTATGATGGGGGATCTGGGTTCTGATGTTTCCATGTAACTTTGGATTCTGTTGCTTACATTCTTGTGCTTGCCTTTTAACATTTGGTTAACTCTAGTGCTCCCTGTACGTTTTATATCTGACTGAGTCCTCCCTTTCCAGTTTTCTTGCTTGTTTCTGGTCTCTTCGGGGTCCCAATGTCTCTGTGATCTTCTCTAGCTGCTCTGAGTACAATGGTAGCTCTAGGATGACTCTGAACATGGTGTCTCCTAGGTATCAGTCCACCTAGGTGTCCACTCTTCTGGGTGTAATGTCTCTTCTAGGATGTCTTAGGCTAATGTGTCCACTGCTCTGAGTGCCTTGGCTCCTCTAGTATGTCTCGGGATATGTTTTCTGTTGCTCTGAGTTCCTTTGGTCCTATGCCACTCTGGGTTCAGTGGATCATCTACTGCTCTGGGTTCCTTGCACCCTCTAGGGTCGGTCAGGAAGGATCCGGTATCCCCAGTAGAAGACCGGGCTGGTGTCTGCTTCAGGCCTCAGATCTGATAGAGAGGAAGAAGGGGTGAGCTATTCTGCAGGGGTGGAGTTTGGGGTTCTGCTGGAATCTGAGCACTCCCTGCACTCAGCTCTAGGCCTAGGACAGTGAGAGGGTCTTCTTACTTACTGCTCTGGGTTCCTTGTACCTTCTAGGGTGGGTCAGGAGGGATCCAGTGCCCCCAGAAGGAGACTGGGCAGGTGTCTGCTTTAGGCCTCAGATCCGGGAGAGAGAGAGCTTAACATTCTAACAAATGTTATAATCTTGGCACTTAGGAAATGGAGACTTCAAAATTCTGAGTTTGCAGCAAGTTTATGTTGACTGTTCCAGTCTAACTTGAGCTACATGAACAATCACAGTATCAATAGATCAAACAAATGTTCTACATTTTTAAATAGTGAATGAAAATAAGTAATTTTTACTGTATTAAGAAAGGGTTATATTAAGGAGTGGTTACATAGTAGAAGGAATATACTGAAAGGAGGAGATGTTTCATATATGGTATGTCTAGTACTCCAGGAAACAGAGAGTAGACAAGCTTGTCACAGAAAACATGAGCAGTATGAGATGTGGAATGATGGTTCTGAAATTTCTAGGCATGGACACCTTGAAACTTAATAAACTGAGTAAAGCATTGCAATAACAGCAGAATCCCATTGCTTGTCTTTGGATTCCTTTCCCCTAACTAGGTTGGCTTCTCTAGCCTCAAGAGAAGAAGATGCCTCTAATCTTACTGCAACTTGGACTGTCAAGGCTGATTGATTTCCATAAGAGGCCTTTTCTTTTCTGAGAAGAACAGGAAGAAGGGTAGATGAGGGAAGGTGAGGTGAGAGGGAGAGACTGTGAAGAAAGGAGGGAGGGGAAGCTGTATAAGGTAAATAAGTAACTTAATCAATTAAAAACAAAAAGAGAACTGAAAGAAGAGAACAACAGGAAAGGTTTGAGTTTAGCATCTGAATATAGAGACAGCTAAGTGGTGTCCCTGAGATGAAAGTTCACAGAAAGTTTATCCAAGTTGTTTTAAATAACTCAGTGTAAAGTATAATCAAAGGCACATTTTGGTTAGATTTAACATCAATCCCTGTTATGCACTGTTACATTTATTCTCAGTAGTTAACCAGTAACTACAGCAGAAGAAGTTTTAATGTGTAATGTATCCTAACAAAGAAATTTAGTTTTTATTTAGTTTCTTATTCTCTAACTATCCAGTTAACAAAGAGTGCTTAAGGTTAAATTATTGACATAAGTAGCTGATTAACTTCAATCAATGTTGATAATTCTGATCTTAGGCACTGAGTTTAATTCTCATGTCAGCTAAATATTTTGCATATAAAAATGCTTGCTTGTTTTTAAACATAAATGAGGACCTATTATTTTCACAGAAATATGATTTTATTATTATCATGATCAATATGCCAAAAAATTACAATTATTGTGAATAAACAACAGTTTGGATAGAAATTTCTAGTTTAGTAGGATAAGAGTATTGAATTAACCCTTTGAAGATACCCATCAGAGACATTCCTTTTAAAAATATGGGCTATTTGTTTAGTTTTATTATTAAAAAGTGGTTTATTAAGACTTTTCAATACTGTAGAGAGTTTGATCATATTCATCTTTCCACAGTTCTCCCAAACACCATACCACATTCCATTTTTATAAAAATAAATATCTGTCTTCTTGGGATCTAGTTGAAGGAAAAGTCCCAAGTCCTGATACTATTACTGATCCTATGGTATGCTAACAAACAGGAGCCCTCCAAAAGGCCCAACAAGCAGCTGAAAGACTCAGATGCAGATATTTACACCCAATCAATGGTCAGAATCTTGTGACCCTTTTAGTTGAGTTAGGGAAAAGCTGGAAGAAACTAAAGAGAAGAATGACCCAATAGAAAGAACAGCAATCTCAACTAACTTGAGCCCTGAGATCTCTCAGACATTGAGCCACCAACCAGTCAGCATACACTAGCTGATAAGAGGCCCCCAACATATATACATCAGAGGACTGCCAGGTCTTAACTCAGTGAGAGAAGATGCACCCAATTCTCAAGAGACTTGAGGCCCCAAAGAGTGGGGAGGTCTGTTGGGGTGGGTTTAGGAGGTGGGGACAACCTCTTGGAGATGTGGCGAGGAATTATGGGATGAAGAACAGTCAGGACAGACTGGGAGGGGATAAAGACTGGCCTATGGAAAAAAGATTAAATAATTAATAAACAAAACAAAACCCCCACAAGTTCCTGTGGTGTGCACAACAGCAGAGAGCTGCACAGAGTTCCCTGTTCTACATGCTTTGCTTACTGCTTGCTCTACCTGCATTCCCAAAGATCTGCAGGCAGCAGAACAACCAGGTAGGACCCTGTCCCAGGTTCTTACCAGGTCCCCTTAGGACACACCTAGCAGCATAACTCTCTCCTGCATCTCATGTTCTGGCTCACCATTCTGTCTGTATTCACAGACTCCTGACCATTCAAGGGAAATGCAGATAAAACCACACAACCCTATCTTCTGTATACCAAGTCTCTTAAAGCATATTTTACTACATTGCATGTACTGCATTTTCTTATGAACATTCCTGCATTCCCAGAGGTCTGTCAGTAGGAGGGACAACAAGAAGGCTAGTGGTTAGTGTAAGAATACAGTTTACAAATGCAAGGGCAATGTAACAAAACTAGAGCTTAGGTGTCCTACTATAGCAAGCCCTGGGTATCCTAAAACTGCAGAAGTACAAGAAAATGACCTTAAATTTATTCTTATCTTTATGATGTCCAGTATTAAATCTTACAAAGATGATAGAGATCTTTAAAGAATAAATAAATAAATTCTTCAAAGAAAAACAGGAAAATATAGTCTAACAAGTAAAGGAAATAAATAAAACAGTTCAAGACATGAAAATAGAAATAGAAACAATAAAGAAAACACAAACTGAAAGAATTCTGTAGACAAAACACCTATATATGTAAACAGAAAATACAGAGGAGAGGCCCTCCCAACAGTTGAGTAAGACAACACAGATACTTACACCTAACCATTGGACTGAAGTCGGGGATCCCTACAGATGAATTAGAGGAAGGATTGAAGAAGCTGAAGGAGAGAACAACCTCATAGGAAGACCAGCAGTCTCAACTAACCCAGACCCTAGCAAGCTCCCAGAGACTGAGTCACAAAGCAGAAGCATACACTGGCTAGTCCTAGGCCCAAGGCACATATATAGCTGAGGTATGCCCTGTCTGGCCACAGTGGGAGAAAAAGATGCCTAATCCTTGAGAGACTTAAGGACACAGAGAAGATGGAAGTGTGTGTGTGTGTGTGTGTGTGTGTGTGTGTGTGTGTGTGTGTATGTGAGTGTGTGTGTACCATCTTGAAGGCAAGGGGGGAGAGAAATGGGATGAGGAACTGTAGGAAGGGGAATGAGGGGCAATGACTGGAATGTAAATAAATAAAATAATTAAAATAAAACTTAAATCATAAATAGAAAAGAAAATACAGAGGCAAGTATTACCAACAGAATTCAAGAGATAGAAGAGAGGATCTCAGACATAGAAGACACAGTTGAAGAAGTTGATATATCAGTCAAATAAACTTTTAAATCTAAAAAGTTTCTGACACAAAATATCCAGAAAATTTGTGCCACAATGAAAAGACCAAACCTAACAATAATGGGAATAGAAGAGAGAGAAGAATCTCAACTCAAACCCATAAAATATTTTCCAAATATTCATAGAGGAAAATTTTTCTAACCAAAAGAATTACCTATTAATAAATGTACAAATAGCTTACGGAACAGTGAATACACTGGATCAAAAAAGAAAATCCTCCTGCCACATAATAATCAAACAGTAAATGTACAACACAAAGAAAGAATATTAACAGCCACAAGGGAAAAGGGCCAAGTAACAAGTAAAGGGAGACTTAGCAGAATTACACTTGACAGCTCAACAGAAACTTTAAAAGTAAGAAGGGCCTGGACAGAGGTCTTTTTTAAAAAATTAGTTTAATTTAATTTTATTATTATCTTCATTTATTTTTTATAGTCCAGTCATCATCTCCTTCTTTTTCTGCCCTTTGGTCATTCCTCATCCCATTCTGCCTCCCTCCACCCTGTCTCCAATAGGATGTTCCCCTCCCTCTCTACCCCTCCCCTCACCCCTGTGACAGGCCTTCCCTTTCTCTGGAGCCTCAAGTCTCTAAAAGGTTAGGTGTATCTTTTCTCACTGAGGCCATACAAGCAGTCCTCTGATGTATATTTGTCAGGGAAATTGGACCAGCTAGTGTATGCTACCTGGTTGATGGCTCAGTGTCTGAGAGATCCCAAGGGTCAGGTTGTTTGAGATTGTTGGTCTTCCTGTGGGATCACCTTCCTCCTCAACTTCTTCCAGCCTTTCCCTAATTTAACACCTAGGGTGCCTGACTTTAGTCCACTGGTTGAGTATGGTGTAAGTATCTTCAGTTGTCACAGTCAATTGCTTATTGGGCATCTCTGGGCAGCCATGATAGGCTTCTGTCTATAAGTATATTATAGCAACAGTAATAGTGTCAGGTCTTAGAGCCTCCTCTTGAGATACGTCCCAACTTGGTCTCCTCACTGGACCTGCTTTGGCTCAGTCTCTTCTCCATTTTTGTCCCTGCAGTTCTTTTAGACAGAAACAATTATGGGTTAGTTTTTTGACAGTGATATGGCAACCCCATTATCACTCTACTGTCTTTCTACTAGAGGTGGACTCTACAAGTTCCCTCTCCCTACTGCTGGACATTTCACTTAAGGTCCCTCTTTTTGAGTCTTGAGAGCCTCTCACCTCCCAGGTCTGTGGTACATTCTAGAGACCCCCCTCCCACTCCAGAGGTTGCATATTTCTTGTCATTCTGGTGACCCTCAGGGATTCAGTCTTGTTCCCCTCCCCCAATACCTAATTATGTGCCCCCTTTTTTTCTCCCCATCACCTCTCCTACCTAGATCCCTCCCTCCATCTGCCCTCTACTTTCTTCTCTCTCCCAAGTGGGATGGAAGCATCCTCACTTGGGCCCTTTGGCTTGTTAATCTTCTCGAGTTCTGTGAATTTTATATTGGGTATTCTGTACTGTTGGTGCTAATATCCACTTATTAGTAACCATGTATAATGCATGTACTTTTGGGTCTGAGAAACCTCATTTAGGATGATATTTTCTAGTTCCATTGATTGGTCTAAAAACTCATGATGTTTTTGTTCTTAATAGGTAAGTAATATTCCATTGTGTAAATGAACCACATTTTCTGTAACCATTCTTTTGTTGTGGGACATTTGGGTTGTTTCTAGTTTCTGGCTGTCATAAATAAGGCCACAATGAACATAGTGGAGCATGTGCCTCTATGGCATGATGGGTTATCTTCTGGGTATATGCCCAAGAGTGGTATATCTGTATCTTCAGGCAGATTTATTTCTAATTTTCTGAGGAACCTCTAGATTGATTTCCAGAGTGGTTGTACCAGTTTGCAATCTCACCAGCAATGGAGGAGTGTTCCTCTTTCTTCACCTCCTGTGCAACATATTCTGTCACCTGAGTTCTGATTGGTATAAGGTGAAATCTCAGGGTCATTTTGATTTCATTTTCCTGATCACTAAGTACTTTGAACATTTCTTTAAGTGCTTCTCTGCTATTCGAGACTCTTCTGTTGTGAATTCTCTGTTTAGTTCTATGCCCCATATTTTGATTGGGTTGTTTGGTTTATTTGGAGGTTAGCTTCTTGAGTCTTTGATATATTTTGGATACTAGCTCTCTATTAGATGTGGGGTTAGTGAAGTTTTTCTCCCAATCTGTAAATTGCTGGTTTGAATAACACACACACACACACACACACACACACACACACACACACACACACAAAATCAATGAAACAAAGAGTTGGTTCTTAAAGAAAATCAACAGGACAGATAAATCCTAACCAAACAAATTAAAAAGCAGAATAAAAATATCCAAATTAAAAAAAAAAATCAGGACTACCGTTCTGAGCCTCGAGCACTGAGCAGATCACAGGCAGCATGAAATCCAGATGAAGCAGGGCTACCAGAAGCTCTAACCAGGGCAGTATCTCAGGTAAGGAATCAGCAATACTCACCCCAAACAGGGAGTAACTGGGGCACACAGGGACCCAGGAATTCACTCCTGGCCAGGAGCACTGGTACCTTCCATTCTGGGCCTGAGCACTCAGCAGATCCCAGGAGATAGCTCTGAACCCAATCTCAACCCAGAGGAAGTGGGGCTCTCAGGAGCTCTAAGACTGGCAGTATCTTAAGTAAGGAGACAGCAACAGTCAGACCAAATAGATAGTAACTGGGACCCACTGGGACCCAGGAATTCACTCCTGGGTGGGTGAACTGGCTCCTTCCTGTCTGGGCTGGAGCACAGAGCAGATCCCAGGAGGCAGTTCTGTACCCAACCTCGCAAAACCCAGAGGTGGCAGGGCTCCCAGGAGTTCTAACCTGGGCAGTATCTCAGGTCAGGAGACAGCAATACTCTACCCAAACAGGAAGTAACTTGGACCCACAGGGACCCAGGACTCCTGGCCCAGAACACTGGTTCCTTCTTGTTTCTGCCTGAACACTGAGCAGATCTTGGACCTCAGCTCTAACCCCAGCAGTAAAACTCATCCCAAACAGTTCTGACACAACCAAGATAATAAGAAAGACAAGGCTCCAGTCAGATACAGCTCAGGTAGCACCAAGGAGATCCAGATGGCGAAAGGTAAGCACAAGATCACAAACACCAGCAACCCAGAGTACTGGGCTTCATCAGAACCTAGTTCTCCCACATTAGAAAGTCATGAATTACTCATATCACCAGGAAAGCAAGAGTCAGATATAAAATAACTTCTAATGCTGATTATAGAAAACTTTAAGAAGGACATAAATAAAACCCTCAAAAAAAAATTGAGGAGAACACAGATAAACAGATGAAAGCCCTTAAAGAGGAAACACAAAAATCCATTAAAGAATTATAAGAGAACACAACTAAACAGGTGAAGGAATTGAACAAAACCATCCAGGACATAAAAATGGAAGGAGAGACAATCAAGAAATTACAAAGGGAGACTACCAGGGATATAGAAAACCTGGGAAAGAAATCAAGAGTCATAGATACAAGCATCACCAACAGAATACAAGAGATAGAAGAGAGAATCTCGGGTGCAGAAGATACCATAGAAAACATTAACACAACTGTCAAAGAAAACACAAAATGCAAAAAGTTCTTAACACAAAACATCCAGGAAATTCAGGACAAAATGAGAAGACCGAACCTAAGGATAATAGGTATAGATGAGGGGGAAGAATCCCAACTTAAAGGACCAGTAAATATCTTCAACAAAATTATAGAAGAAAATTTCCCTAACCTAAAGAATGAGATGCCCATAATCCTCCAAGAAGCCTAAAGAACACCAAATAGACTAGACCAGAAAAGAAATACCTTCCATCAGATAATAATCAAAACACAAAATGCACAAAACAAAGAATTTTAAAAGCAGTAAGGGAAAAAGACCAAGTAACATATAAGGGCAGACCTATCAGAATTACACCAGACTTCTCACCAGAGACTATAAAAGCTAGAAGATCCTGGACAGATGTCATACAGACGCTAAGAGAACATAAATGCCAACCCAGGATACTATACCCAGCAAAACTCTCAATTACCATAGATGGAGAAACCAAGATATTCCATGACAAAACCAAATTTACACAATATCTTTCCACAAACCCAGCACTACAAAGAATAATAGCAGGAAAGCACCAATACAAGGAGGGAAATTATACCCCAGAAAGAGCAAGAAAGTAAGCCTCTTCCAAGAAACCCAAAAGAAGATAATCACACAAATAATGCCTTCACTGTTAACAAAAATAACAGGAAGCAACAATTTTCTCTCCTTAATATCTCTTAACATTAATGGACTCAATTCCCCAATAAAAAGACATAGGCTAACGGGCTGGATACACAAACAGAAAAACAAGGGAAAGCCCACACTCACATGGAAATTGAACAATACTCAATGATAATGTGGTCAGGGAAGAAATAAGGAACGAAATTAAAGATTTTTTAGAATTTAATGAAAATGAAGACACATCATACCAAAACCTATGGGACACAATGAAAGTGGTGCTAAGAGGAAAACTCATAACTCTAAGTGTTTACAAAAAGAAACTTGAGAGGGCATACACTAGCAGTTTGACAACACACCTAAAAGCTCTAGAACAAAAAGAAGCAAATACCAATTCGTACCAGTGAGGTACAAAATAGTCATAATATCCAGTCCATCATTTTGTCAATTAACCAGAACCTCTGTCATCTCTCCTAACAAACACTTAGTTCTGAACCTGGCTTTTTTCTTGGCTTTAGAATGAATGTCAGCTGAAAACCACCCACTCAAATCTTTTCTCTCAAAGTAAATAGCCAAGATTGGCTATGAGACTATGAGTCTTCAACTCCATCAGAAATCCAGAATGACTGAGTTAACTGAAATTATGGGAAGCACAAAGCATAGCTTCTAAAACTTAGCCAATTTATAGAGACTGCTGAACAGTTGGACAGTTCTTGTACTACAAAAAGTTGGAACATCTGATCTTCATCCTTCTGGCCCAGGATCATCTGACAGACCTTAATGATGCAGAATTATTAGGGGCTGATTACTCTGTCTAGGCAGATATAATCAATCGACTATTCTGCAAGTGTGTCCTTTTCTAGACAGTAATTTGTCTGTAGATGGAAAGAGGCAATTCTTGCCTAGTGGCTGTCTCACCACAACTGGAGTAACTCCAAAGATGCTCAATTTCTTCTTAGAATCCAAGACAGGAAGCTGTCAGGAGCAGACAGGTCTCTAATCAAAATAAACATTATTACAGGAATGTTGGTATAATTATGCTCTAATTGTGTTTTAAGAGAAAAGTTTTATTTTAACAGGAAGGGTGATATGTAGGAGGAGCTAAGGTGAGAGGAAGACAAGGAGTAAGGAGAGAAGGAGAAGAAGGAGAGAAGAAGCTAGGTGATGAGAGAGAGAAAGAGAGAGAAAGAAAAAGGGAGTCATGGTCACAGATGTTCATGTGTCTCCACCAGTCAAAGATAGTTGATATATCTAGGCTGGGTATTGGGTTACACTTCTGATTGAGCATTACCAAATGTATAAAGTCTTTTATTAACATTCTAAAAACGTTGTATAAAAGCAAAAAGGAAAAGGGGGCATGGGATAGGGGTTTTGTAGGAAGAGGAATTGGGGAAAGGGGATGGCATCTGAAATGTAAATAAAATATCCAATAAAAAAGAAAAGAAAATTCAATAAAATATTATGCTTATGAAAAAAAGAAGCAAATACACACAAGAGGAGTAAATGGGAGGAAATAATTAAACTCAAGGCTGAAATCAACAAAATAGAAACAAAAAGAACTATACAAAGAGTCTATAAAACCAGGAGATGATTCTTTGAGAAAATAAGCAAGATAGATAAACCCTTAGCCAGACTAATCAGAGGGCAGAGAGACAGTATTCAAATTAATAAAATCAGAACTGAAAAGGGAGACATAACAACAAAAACCAAGGAAATCCAAAAAAATCATCAGGTCCTACTACAAAAGCCTATACTCAACAAAATTGGAAAACCTGGATGAAATGGACAACTTTCTAGACAAATACCAGTTACCAATGTTAAATCAGGATCAGATAAACCATCTAAACAGTCCCATAACCCTGAAAAAAATAGAAGCAGTCATTAAAAGTCTACCCACCAAAGAAAAGTTCAGGACCAGATGGTTCCAGTGCAGAATTCTATCAGATCTTCCAGGAAGACCTAATACCAATTCTTTTCAAACTATCCCACAAAGTAGAAATAGAAGGAACACTACCCAATTTATTCTATGAATCCACAATTACACTCATTCCTAAACCACACAAAGATCCAGCAATGAACGAGAATTTCAGACCAATCTCCCTAATGAATAGCAATGCAAAAATACTCAATAAAATTCTCGAGAACAGAATCCAAGAACACATCAAAACAATCATCCACCATGATCAAGTAGGCTTTATCCCAGGAATGCAGGGTTGGTTCAATATATGGAAGTCCATCAATGTAATTCACTATATAAACAAGTTCTCAACTGAGGAATCTTGAATGGTTGAGAAGCACCTAAAGAAGTGTTCAACATCCCTGTAGGAAAAAAAATATGGCTGAGAACCACAGGATCTCTCATGCCAGGCTGTGTGTAGTTGGCTGAGAATGCTCTGGGTTCCTCCAGCTGAAAGTTAGGGCCGGCTGTTCACTAAAGGTCTCTCAATGGTTCCTCATGGTGTGGTCCCAACACATGAGGAAGTCCTTGGGTTTCCAAAACGGGTTTATTGATAAATTCCTGATAAAATTTTTAAGATCATTCATGTATATAATCATAGCACCTAAAAATAAAGATAACTTCTCCTTTTTTAATTTTTATCATCTTGATATTGTTCAATTGTTTCATTGCTTCAGCTAAGACTTCAAGTACAATATTAAATAGATATGGAGATAGTGGACAGCCTTGTTTGTTCCTGATTTTTGTGAAAATGCTGAGTTTCTCTCCACTTGGATTGATGTTGGCTATGGACTTGCTATAACCTGCCTTTAGCATTTTGAGCTATGTTCCTTGTATCCCTAGTCTCTACAGGGGTTTTTTCATTAGGGGATGTTGAACTTTTTAAAAGGTTTTTTCTGTTTCTATTGACACAAGCATGTGGTTTAAGTGTTTTCACCCTGTTTATGCGGTGTATTACATTTAATTATGTATGTATGTGCCATTCCTGCATTTCTGAGCCAAAGACTGGTTGATCATGTTGTAATTTTGATGTGCTCCTTAATTTGTTTTGCAAGTCTTTATATGAGAATTTTTAAATTATTTTAGTTATTTACATTTCAAATGTTGTCCCCCTTCCCAGTCCCCCATCCACAAACCCTCCACCATTTCTCCTCATGTTAGTCTCTAAGAGCATGCTTACCAACCCTCCCACTTACCCACTCACCCATTCACCCACTCATCCACTCACACATTCACCCACCCACTAACCTAGTCACCAACTCCTACAACATCCCCTTCTTTGTAGCATCAAACTTTCACAGGACCAAGCATATCCCTTCCAACTGAGGCAAGACAAAGCAGTCCTCTGCTACATATGTAACAGGGGCCATGGACTCCAAGGGGTCCAGTTAGTTGAAACTATTTTTTTTCCTATGGAGTTACAATTCCCTTCAGTCCCTTCAGCTCTTTCCCTAACATTTCTGTTGGAATCTCCAGGCTCAGTACAATGGTTGGTTATAAGTACCTCCATCTCTATTAGTCAGGTGTTGGCAGAACCTCTCAGAGGACAACCATGCCAGACTCCTGTCTGCTAACTCATCTGGGCATCAGCAATAGTGTTGGGGTTTGGTTTCTGTACATGGGATTGATCTTTAGATCCTAAACTGGGGCAGTCTCTGGATGGCCTTTTAAAAAGAAATCTATGTTCATAAAAGATTTTGGTCTATAACTATCCTTGTTGTTGGGTCCATATATGGTTTAGGTATCTGGGAAATTGTGGCTTCCTAAAATAAATAGGAAATGTTTCTTCTTTTATCTCCCTCAATAATTTGAGGAATCTTGGTGTTCATTCTTTTTGGAACTGTGGCAAGATTTTGTACTTAATCCATTTGTCTCTGGGATTTTTTTGTTTTTGGTTAATAGTCTTTTATGTGTTGTTTCCACTTTACTAGGAGTTATATATCTGCTTAAATTGCTTATGTATCTTAGTTTAAGAGTTCATTCATACATATCAATAAAATATTTCATTTCTTTATAATTTTTCAGTTCATAGAATGACTTTATAATTCTCTGATTATTTTTGGTGTCTGAATCCCCATGTTTTATCTCTAATTTTGGTAATTTGAATCATTTTCTAATGTTTAGTTAATTTGGTTAAGGTTTATCAGTATGAATGATTTTCTCAGAAAACATAATTGATTCAAACTGCAACATCCTCTTGAGGTATTTTTCTTCTGATTAGTTTTGTTTGATGTCCATTTTGTCAGATACTAAAATTGCTATAACTGCTTACTTCTTTTATCCATTTGCTTGGAATATCATTTTTCTTTTTCTTTTTTTTTTTTCCTGAGATGATGGCCACTTTTACCATTAAAGTATGTATCTTGGGTGGATCAGAAGCTAGATCCTGTTTTCTAATGCACTCTTATAGTTTGTGTCTTTTTATTGGGTAATTGAGACCGTTGATGCTGAAAGACATTACTTTTGTCTTGTTGTAATGGTGTAGAATTTACTTGCAACATTATATTTCCTAGTGAGGATTATCTTTTCCTTGTGTTTTCTTGGGTGTAATTAACATCTATAGATTAAAATTTTCACTCTAGAGCCTTCTTTATAATTGGATTATGGATAGATACTGCTTACATCTAGTTTTATTTTGGAATTATTTTTGCCATTATTGTAATGGATAGTTTTGGTGGGTTAGGGTTAGGGTTAGACTGGCAACTGTTGTGTTTAGAACTTATAGAACATCTGTCTAGAACCTTGTGGGTTGATGAATCTCTACTAGTAGTTGACTGTTAAATTAATAGGTCTGCTTTTATATTTTAACTGCAGCTTTTGATATTCTTCTGTCTTCTGTATGTTTTATGTTTTGATTGTCATGTGTCGTAGGGAATTTCTCTTTTTGTTCTGTCAATTTGGTTTTCTGTATCCTTTTTATACCTTATACCTTAATGCTAGAGAAATAATTTTATTGAAAATAGTTTTTATGCGTTTGACTTGTGTTTGTTTCTGAGACTTGCAGATTTGGTCTTTTGCATTCTTCTAGATTTTTGTTTGTCTGTTTTTTTTTTATTATAGATTTAAATCTATTTTAATAATTAAGTTATACATTTTTTCTACCTTGTCTTCAACCCCTGATGTTTTCTCTTCCATATTTTAGACTCTCTTCATGAGGTTTACCTCTGAAGTTTTTGATTGAAGTTTTGTTTTGAGTGAGATAGAAAAAAGACTGAGAGCATAGGAGTCATGCTAAGAAGAGCTTCTCAAAGTGTGTTGTAGTAAGGCAAAGAGCTACCCAGATTACATGGATTAAAGGGATGGTAGACACTGATTCTGAACCAAGAGTTGCAGTCTTTAGGGAATGAAGTTGAAGTAAGAGGAAAGGCATCTGCAAGCAGGTCATTACTAAATTGAAAGTTGGAATAGATAGATTTAAATGGAATAGAAAGAATGTAGATGAGATCGGAGGTGAAAAGAGTTCAGGAGGACTGTTTCCTCCTCAATTTTTCTGATTTTGCAGATTGCTATAGTGGTTGGGTCTGTAGAATACTATTATTCACTTACTGGAGAGTCCTTGCCCAGTGGGATCATTAGAGAAAGTGGATAAAAAATATCTCTAGGTATCTGAGGCTGACAGGAAGGAATCTGTATGGGTTATAAGGAGGGGAGTGTCTACACACAAGGGAAAATGTGGATTCTTTCCAAGGTCTATAGGGTGTGGAAGTGGTGAAGGGAATAGGTTCCTTCAACCAGGCCTCAACAGGGCTGGGGAAGAGATGTGGGTAGATGTAATGATAGACTGGAGGTAGAGTGATTATCAAAACCCAGCCTGGTGTGGCTACTGGATTCCCAGGGAGAGAAAGGGAGTTGCTCCATATGTTCAGTTAACACAATGGAATGGGGTAAAGTAGGGAGTAAAGCTGAGTTTTCTTCAAAGTTGAGTTGAATCCTCAGGAAATGAGGCTAGGGTAAGAGGGCAAGAAACTGCAAGCTGTCTTCAACAGGGCTGAAGATGAGATTGGAGGGACTGTAAAGGTGAAGAAGAAGCCTTAGAGTTCAAATGTATGGCTTTCTCCTTTATTTTTCGGAATTTCCAGATTGCTACAGTGGTTGGATCAGTAGTCCTCCTTCCTTTTTTTCAGTTCTAAATACAGCCATTGTTTCTTCTCCTTTTCTTTGTATCTTTACTTATCATGCGTCCCATTCCTTTATGATCTTAAAAAAAAAAAAAAAGAAAAAAGAAAAAAAAAAGCAAGTGGCAACATACAGTGCAATATTCAAAAATTTTTTTTTACAGATTTGTCATTATATTGTTAATTAGTAAAGTTTTAGAATGACTAATTAAGTGTCTATATGGGGAAAAGTAGTGAGTGGCAGCTTAGAAACAGTAATTCATGTGGCCAGTCTCTGTATTAAATTTATAATCTCATCCTTCACTTTTAAGTTTCTTATTAGATTTGGGGCTACATTTCACAGTTAGGGTTACTAAATAAAATGGACACTATATGTCTCTATGAAAGCATATACAATTATAATAAGATTATCCTATTTAGATAAAGAATTTGAAGATGTGATTATGAAATATTTCATAAAAATGAAGATTTATAGACAGTTTAGCTAAAATTAAGTAAGTTTTAAACTAGTACCACCTACCAGGGAATAAATTATAATGTGTAAGTTTTTAAGTTTCCTTCATTGCTAATATACCAGGGAATAAATTATAATGTGTAAGTTTTTAAGTTCCCTTCATTGCTAATATATATCTATTGAATACCCACCAAATGTCAGGTACTGGGGACTGTTTTATACTGATCAGCAAAACAAATAAGGACCTATTCACATAAAGCTTGCTGGCAAAATAATCTGGAAAGTAAGCAAATGATTATTAGTAACTAATTATGAAGTCTTAGTTCTGCAAAATTCTATGAGAAGATGTAAGATTCAAATGGAACACAACAAGATATCTGACTTTGGTAAACTCTGTCTGGGTAGGAAAGATAACTCGTTTGGGCTACCTGAAAAAAAAATGTTCATCTTATGTGGCCTAGAAAATATTTGTGATGAAAGAAAATATACAGAGGACTAGAAAGAGTATGATTTGAGGTGATAAAACAAGAACAAAAATGATGAATTCCTTTTTCATAATAAAAGACTGATTTTTAATTTGTTAGTTTCAGGATTCATAAAGTTGGCAGAGGTATCCTTATGTACAAGACTATTTAACAGGTGGTGGGGTGCAGGCTTAAGTGTAATTCTGAGGCAGGTTTTGGGATCCCTGCTGTGTCAAATATTATCTCTTAAGTTTGTTGCTTGATGCTCAGGAAGTAGGCAGGGATTCAGTATAGCTGTAAATTACTTAGCTATATGTGACAGAGATTAATTTTTTTGCTATTAGAATGTTTAACCTTTCTCTTTGAAAAACATTGTCCAAGGAAGATAATTACATCCTTCTTGTTTCCTGAAGCTTCTTTATTTCTCCACTTGTGAATTCACATAAACTCTAAACTTCATTTTTCTCTTTCATGTTAGCTCTACCCCTGATCCATTTTCATGACACTGGTCTTTTGGAATGTACTAGTATTTACACTTTAGTCAATCAACTATCTCTGCTACTATTAGTGACTGATCTCAGTTTTTGGTCTTTTGATTACTTTGCCACATTAGTAAATACATTGGTACCTGAAAAGAATATTTTTCTGTATAAGAAATAGTATAAATATGAAGAAATTTTCAAAATAAAAGGGGGATACTTCACATGTAATTGATGTTTAGACCATGGTTACAAATTTAACTAAATTGGAAAAACAATAAGCAATGATGATTTTGATACCATCTAAAATAAAAAACAAAAAATAAATAAATCTCCTGTGTTAAATAAACATATTAGTTTATAGTTGCTAAATTAATTACAGAATACTCAAGTCATATATTTATGACATTGCTGGGGCTGAAAGATGGATCAGCAGATGACAGCATGTACTAGTCTTGTAGAAGAGCCAAGTTCAGTGTCTTGCACCCAAGTCAGTAGTTCACACCACTCCAGCTCCAGAGCCTATAATTCCTCTAGCCTCCCAGGGTACCTGTACTCACAGGCACAAACCCATACCCAATCATGTGATTAAAAATATATAAATATTTATTGTTTTCTCCACTTGCCTCTCAAAATATATATATAGTGTTTATCAAAACATACTTATTATAAGTTTTATTTCTGCCAGGACATTCTCATTTCCTGAGTAAGTTCTTTTTAGGGGGGAAAAAATCCCTCAATTCTGAATGCTTAAAGGCAATATAGCTAAATCTCATGAACAATCAAATTAAGAGATACTGTTTAGTTTAACATATAATTATTAAAAAAACACTAAACACCAAAAAATATTTTAACAATACTATTTTTATAAGAAGCACATTTATACTTTAAAACATTTCTGCATTAAAAAGATATAGGAAAATTTGTGGGCCATTTAAAAATAGATCTACAAAACTCTACTTAGGGCATCCAAACTTTAAGGAAACTTAAAAGCTTCCTTTTAAAGCTTTCTTTTTAAAGCATTGGGTATATTTGGTGAAAACTTGAGTGTGCTCTTATGTGAGTGTATACAATTCAAGGTTAATGTTGTAGACCAAACTTACTTTCAACTTGTTATGAAGTAACATTCTCTTAGTCATGTGACTTTTTAAAAACAGACAACAAAAACAAGACAAAAAACAGAAACAGTGTCTCCGAGGGGCACAACTATGCACCCAAGGGATCTTGTAATATTTTCAGTACTGGGAGGTATTTTAACCTTCATGACTGTTTCCTAAAGCTTTATTTTTTCCCATTTGTGAACTCGCGCAAATGCTGAGTTTCACTTTGTATTGCAGGTAAGCTGTGATGAGAACTGAGTCATTTTCATGACACTGCTTCTTTTTTTGAGTGTACTAGGACTTAGGTTTTGATGAATTAACTATCTCTGTTGTTGGAATTGGAAGTTGGAGCATTTCTAATATTGACATACTAAAGGAATTTTTGTTATGTTAAAACATATATAAACTTTTTAGGGTATCCTTCAAATATATTTGAGATCTCATATTAGATATCTCAATAATTATGAGTCACATGACTGTACAAGTATTACAATCGACTGTTATTATGTTATGTATGACTGTTGATAAGAAAATCTTTTCTTCAGTGCTGTATGTCACTAACAAGTTGTTTGTGTTCCTGTAAATTACCCCTTATCCATGTTCCTATAAGCACCTTTGTAAGCTCACTGTGTCATTAAAAAGGAAAAACAAAGACCAAAAGTAGGCTAGTTGGGAAGATGAAAGAATCAGTGGAAGAGAGAGAGGAAGATAAGAGAGGTTAAAAAAGAATACATGTTATCAAAATTTTGTACATATATGAAAGAGTTATAATGAAACTTACTGTAGGTACAATTTATATATGCTACTGAGAAAGAATTGATTAATCAAATAACATTTTGAGGAGTCCACATTTATTGTTAATGTCACATTTATAATTATATTTCTTTTTAAAATTACTAGTAAACGGTATGCTGTCTGTCCCTTTCTTACTCACGCGGAGAATGAGCCATCAATTCATATATTGCACATTCAGAGTGTGGAAAGTATTCCATAGAAATTAACCAAATATCATAGAGCTTGCCTTTTCAAAGGTCCAAAGCTTAGGAGAAGAAGGAAAACAGCTGCTGGAGTGAGGCTACTCTAGTGTCCTTTTCTGCCAAAAAAAAAAAAAAAACCATGTTGGGTAACATGGACTAGGACTAGTCTGTAAGCAGAAAGATTACTTAAGCCACTGTAGTTGAATCTAAGTAGGATGCTCTAATTTGCCCCCTATTTTATTTCTTTTTTTTTTAAAACTTTTTTTCTTTATTGGGTATCTTATTTACATTTCAGATGCCATCCCATTTCCCCATTTCCCCTCCCTAGAAAACCCCTATCCCATCCCCACTTCTTTTTGCATTTATATTTACTTTTTTAATGATAATCTAAGGCTTTATAAGTTTGGTAATGCTCAATAACAAGATGCCCATATAATTAGAAGTGTAACCCAATATCCAACTTAGATATATCAACTACCTTTGACTGGCGGAGACGTGAACATCCGCCTTCATGTTTCCCCCTCTTGTCACCTAGCTCCTCCTCTCCTTCTTCTCTCCTTACTTTTCCCACCTTAGCTCTTCCTACATATCACCCTTCTTGTTAAAATAAAACTTTTCTCTTAAAATACAATAAGAGCATAACTATACCAATTTGTGTCAATAAGGTGCAAGATAGACCTAATACCCAGTCCATCATTCTGTTGAATAAACAGAACCTCTGTCATCCCTCCTAACTAAATGACTTAGTTCTGAACTGGCTTTTTCTCTTGGCTTTAAAATGAATGTCAGCTGAAAACCATCCTCTCAAATCTTTTCTCTCAAATAGCCAGAATTGGCTTTGAGACTATAAGTCTTCAACCCCGTCAGAAATGCAGAATGACTGAGTTAACTGAAGTTATGTGAAGAACAAAGCATAGCTTCTAAAACTTCATCAAATTATAGAGACCGCTGAACACCTGGACAGTCCCTATACTACAAAACATTGGAGCATCCGATCTTCAGCCTTCTGTGCCAGGATCACTTGACAGACTGAGTGATTCTGAATTATTAAGGGCTAATTACACTGTCTTGGCAGATATAATCAGTCGACTATTCCGCAAGTGTGTCCTTTTCTGGACAGTGATTTGACTGTAGATGGAAAAAGGCAATTCTTGCCTGGTGACTGTCTCACCACAACTGGAATAACTTAAAGATGCTCGATTTCTTCTTAGAATACAAGACAGAAAGCTGTCAGGATCAGACAAGTCTCTAATCAAAATGAACATTAATACAGAAATGTTTGTAATGTCAATTCTGTGAACTTCTGGCGTTTTGAAAACCAACTATTCATGTAAGGCAATCTGGACTGTTGTCTGTTAACTCCTCTCAGCTATTTCTAAATAAAATATAGAAAACACCCTAACAAACTCAGAGCCATGAATTTGCTATAGGCCTTTAATCACAGGCTAACCATCTCAAATCAGTTAAAACAGTAAAAAAATGACTAGGTCTAGCCTTGTATTTCTAAATCTGTTATATAGGCATAATGCCTAGGAGAATAACAATATTAATCTTACTTTTATATCAATAAGAAGCTCATACCAATGAAAACCTTAAATTTGAAATCAAAGTAAATTTTGTACCATTTAAGAAATCATAACTTTATCTTAATAACAATTATATATTTCTACAAATAGGTTATGGCTATGCAATAAATTCTAGCTAATCCTCCCTATTCCAACAGAACCACTATTTTCCCCTAGAAAGACAGAACAATATTAACCACCTGAGTCCCCAAGCCCAGGGAATAGAGGTTCCAACTCTTCATTAACTTCTTCAAGCTGATTATGGGCATTGAGATACTAGAAAAGGGGCAGGGGGAAGAGTAAATTGATAAGCCTCTGATGCTGTGTCTTCACTGCATCCAGCTGCAATTCCAGGACATCAGAGGTTTGAGCAGGTCTGCTCAGCTCATTTGATGAGTAGATACACCAAGGCTGTGTATTCTGCATTATACAATCCTCAAAACAAATTTTAGTATCAAGATAATTTTTTGTTTGAATTCTGGAATCTAGTCTTCTGGTGGCATGCCTCTGTCATGTCTAATCCATATATTCTGGCAGTTTCTATGAGGGTTTGCTCCCACCATCCTCCCATTTTCACCTCCCTGCTCTCAAATTCCCCAACACTAGGGAATCGAAACTTTCAGGCACCAAGGCCCTCCACTTCCACTGATGCCTAACCCCTTACCCCATCCTCCCTCCTCCAGTTACTATGAGGTTGTGCTCCCACCATCCTCTCATTCCCACTTCTCTGTATTGAAATTCTCCAACACTAGGGAATCCAAAGTTTCAGGTACCAAGGCTGTCCACTTCCTCTGATGCCTGGCAAGGCCACCTTCAACTACCTACACAGGTGGAGCTCTGAGTTCCTCCCTTTGTGTTCTTGTGCTGGAGATTCTAGAATGGCTATTCCAGCTTGTTTCTTAGGGCTATTTGATTGAAAAATTGTTTTTCAGCCTTTTACTCTAAGGTAGAGTCTGTGTTTGTCACTGAGGCAGGTTTCCTGTATGCAGCAAAATGCTGGCTCTTGTTTATGTATCCAGTCCATTAGCCTATTTCTTTTAATTGGGGGATTGAGTCCATTGATGTTAAGAGATATTAAGGAACAGTGATTGTTGCTTCCTGTTATTTTTGATATTAGAGGTGAAATTATCTTTGTGTGGCTATCTTCTTTTGAATTTGTCAGAAGAGGATTACTTTTTTGCTCTTTCTAAGGTATAATTTCCCTCCTTGTATTGGAGGTTTTCTGCTATTATCCTCTGTAATGTTGGATTTGTGGAAAGATATTGTGTAAATTTGGTTTTGTCGTGGAATATCTTGGTTTCTCCATCTATGGTGATTGAGAGTTTTGCTGGGTATAGTAGCCTGGGCTGGCATTTTTGTTTTCTTAGGGTCTGTATGACATCTGTCCAGCATCTTCTAGCTTTTATAGTGTCTGGTGAGAAGTCTGGTGTAATTCTGATAGGTCTGCCTTTATATATTACTTGGCCTTTTTCTCTTACTGCATTCAATATTCTTTCTTTGTTTTGTGTACTTGGTGTTTGCAGGAAGTGTGTTTAAGTGGGATATGGTCTAGGTTGAGTAAGTGTTGACCCTGAAAAAGGCAGGGCACTGAGTAGTAAATATCAGTAGCTGCCAATACATCTCCTAAAGAACGAGATGAACAGTTAGATCTTGTATTTGAGAGAGAGAAAATGCTTCAGAAAAGCAGTTGTCCTCTCTGGGTTGTCAGCAAAAGAAGGAAAAGGCTGTTTCAGAGTTCTCCTAGAAACAGGAGAAAATTGAAGATACATCTTGTAACTTTACAGGAGAAATCCATAATTCTGCCTTCTTTGTTTATTATTTGTCCTTGGCACGCCAATGTCTACATGTGTCAACTGTCTGTTTTTTGTTTTGTTGTCTGAATGTATGGTGTTCTATTTCATGTTCAAAAGACAAAAATGGTTAAAGCTGCTATGAATCCACCCCTTGATCTAGTTTAACTTGGTTTCAAAGGCAGTCTTAATGTGCACAGATAAGTTACCTTACACCTGTAGCTAAGAGTTGAGCTAAGCTAGAATAGCCTTTCCAAAAGTTGATTGTCTGTGTACACTGCTTTTAAAGGGGATAGCAGTTTTTTGGACTTTATAAGGAAGCTAAGAGTTGTTTGTCCTAAAAAATAATCTCTGTGACAAGGTGCTTCTCTCTTGAAATTACAGCTAGAAAAGTTTGTTTCTGATTGGTTTTAAAGGTATAAATATGTTCTGCATGTCTTAGTTGTAAGTGGTCGGCCTTTAAGTTATTGGTTATGATTTAAAATTTGAAAGCTTGGTAACAGAAAGTTGGCTTAAGGCTGGTAACTCAGGGTTGGAGTTATTCAGAAACCAGATGTATAAAGATAAGATTTAAGAACAATGTCTCTTTAGTGAGATATTAAAAGCTGCACTATCGTGCATTCATATATAAGAATTGGCAGCAAATCTTTGTAACTTAAAGGTAATCTACTTGATGTTGATTTTAGAGAAAATATATTGTTTACATCCTTAAAATTTGTTTTGTTTCTCAAAATTATGGTTATACTCTAATGTTGCAAAATAAGCTTTAAAGTATAGTTAAACTGCTAATATTCCATTGGCTACAGTTCAATCGTGAGTTTGGAATTTTTTGACACCCCCATGTTTATAGAGAAAAAGATACAGCACATAGAGTTAAATTAAAGTTTTTTTAAAAAAAGAAAACTGCAGGGCAGTATAGGCCTAGTCTTTAGGCCATGTCTCAGGAAACAGGAAGAGATTAAGAACATTTACATTTTAATTAAGACAATGCAGTCTGAGCTCAGCAGAAGCTTGGGTGACAAACATTCCTTTTGTCTTGGTCTCCAAGACTCCAGTTCCTAGAAAGGTGTTTTCCAGAATTTGTTTTTTGCCTTGCTTGTTTGTTGTTGTTGTTGTTGTTGTTGTTGTTGGTGGTGGTGGTGGTGGTGGTGTGTGTGTGTGTGTGTGTGTGTGTGTGTGTGTAAATCTAAGACCCAAAGACATTCACAACAGTCTATGCGCCAAGAGTTATAATAATTATGCTGAAGAAATTTAACTGCTTCCACCATGACATTATAACTGTACCTGCCAGCAAAAAAAAAAAAAAAAAAAAAAAAAAAAAAAATTGTTCAACTTGTTTTTGTTCCTTTGCATCTGCTTCCTTCCAAATTTGTTAAGAA
The DNA here is from genome assembly GCA_030674055.1 of Rhabdomys pumilio. NCBI lineage: Eukaryota > Metazoa > Chordata > Mammalia > Rodentia > Muridae > Rhabdomys > Rhabdomys pumilio. The sequence goes on along the minus strand of JANHMN010000012.1, from coordinate 73,238,428 downwards.
TGAGAAAGGACAAGGTGGCTTTGGTTTCTCTAATGTATATTGGGTTCAATCTATTACTAGCAAAAGACCTAATCTTAAGTTATGTAACAATTATTAGAGGACAAGGTTGACTTTGGCTTGGCCTTTATCTAATACTCTCACTCAACTAAAAAAGTTTGGTTATTCAATTAATCCAAAACAAAGTTCAAACTTAAGATTCATAAAACTAATGGGGCATTATAGCCTGACTTGCCTACTCCAGCTGCCACTTCAGTAAATGCATTTTGAATTATTATAGATCTAGAAGATTGTTTTTATACCATTCTTTTACATTTCTGGTAAAGGTGGGAGGTTTGCATTCAGTAAATTTGCTCATAATTTTTGAGAACCCACGGAGCAATATCATTTGTAAGGTTTTCCACAAAGAATGGCTAATTGCCTTACATTATTAAAAAAAAATGTTGCTTTAACAAAAAATTAAGAGTTTGAATCTTTTAGTGTATATTATTCATTGTATGATCTTTCTGAAGGAGTTTTTCTGTAAGCCTTTGCTATAATATAATGAGCTTTAAAATTTTGGAGTACTTGTTGCTTCGAAAAAGATTCAAAGACAATTTCTTTTCAGTATTTGAGACCTCAATTGTATCCTAAGCAGATTGTGGCACAGAAAATTCCAATAAAAATAGATAGTTGGGGTTAGAGAGATGGCTCAGTCATTAAAGACTTGACTCATAACTAAAAATTTCCAGCAACCACATGAGGGCTCACAACAATTTGTGGTGGGATCTAGTGCCCTCTTCTGGCTTGTAGGTGTATATGCAAAAGGGAAATGGTTTGCTTTTAATTTGATTTGGGTTTAATGATGCTCAAAAGTTGTTAAGAGCTATTAATTGACTAAAACCTTATCTTAAGCTTACCATAGGAGAATTTGAACTTCTATTTGATATTCTCAAGGGGGATGCAAGTCCTAATTCCCCTTGATAATTAACTAATAAAGGAGAGATAGCTTTGCTGAAAATAGAGTAAGCTGTTAGTTATCAACAGATAAATTATGTAGACTATGATAAAGTGTTGAATATTTTCCAACAATGAGTATTGCTACTCATGTGCTCACAGTAGCCCTTTGGCAAAAGAAACCGTTAATGTGGGTTTATCTTTCTTCATCTACAAGTTAAGTTTGAACATCCTATTATAATATTGTTACTGTGTTAATAAAAAATATGATGTATGATAGAAGCCTAAAAGCATTTTGGATAAAGGTTTATTCCTTATTCCAAATAGCAATTAAATTGGTTATCGAAAAAAATGATATTTGTCCTATTGCATGGCAAACTTTTTAGGCATATTTGATGATAATTATCCAAAAGACAAGTTGTTACAGTTTTTCTCTATGCATGCGTTTATATTTCCTGAAATTTACTATGCATACAGCCCATAGAAAAGCTGTTTGCTGTATTTACTGTATAAACAGATGCCTCATCTATTGAGAAGGCAGTATATGTGTTGTGGCCTGCTCCTCTCTGACTGTCTTGGCTTCCCAAGTGCTGGGATTAAAGGCATGCGCCACCACCGCCTGGCCCAAACTGCCTCCTTCAGCAAACCCTACCGGCCTGCGCCACCAGTACCAGCCCAAACTGCCACTCTGGTCTTCGGGTCAGGGTCTAGAGGGAGAGAGAGTGGGGATAAGGGGAAGTGACACAAAGAATGGAGACAAGATAGAGGTTCTGGTCAAGTCTCATTTATTGAAGAGAAATCTGGGGTATTTATATACTTTTGCCATGTTTCTTGTAGGCACGTGAATATGACGTAAGCCTTGCAGGTGTGGATAGCTGCTTTCTAGCCACTTTCTGTTAAAAGTCGGCTCCCAACATATATGTAATTAGATCACATGTTTATTTTCTTGAGATTCTCCTGCTTCACCACAAATAATTAAATTATGTGTTGTAGCCACTGTTTGAAATGCTGAAATATCAAGCTTTTAGTTTGTATACTTATAGCCAGTACATGGCTTATGATTTATAATTGCTTAAAATTGTTCCTTTTTTAGATAATGCTAATTCGCAAATTTTATAGTTATTTATAAAAACACAGCTTAATTTAAGAAACATGTACTGTTTCTTAACTTTATAAGACATTTAAAAGCTCATATTGAATTGCCTGAAACCCAGGGTAATGCCAGAGCAGATTTGTATACTAGGCAGATTATAGGCCTTTCACAACTAATTGGTCATACAATCTTATTCTTTACAGCATTAAAATAGTAATAGCTTGAGACAATAATTTGGCATTTCTAGAAAGTGTGCAAGTTAAATTGCAAAAACTTGATCTCAGTATCCTCAATTTTTTTATAATGGTGTTATGCCTTGAGGACTTATATATAATCAATTTTGGCAAATAGATGTTACTCATTTTTGATTTAAAAACATATGTACATGTGACTTGATACCTTTTAGGCTTTCTAGTTGCAACTACTTTAACAAGAGAAGCATCTAAAAATATAACTAGTTACTGCCTATATTATTTTCTTGTGCTTGGTGTTCCATATTAGACTAAGATAGGTAATGGAACTGGCTATTACAGTTATTTGACTACTGTCAAAGATTTGAGATGTTTTGTTGATAATTTAATATTACTGAGATTCCTTATCCTCAAGGACAAGAAATTGTGTAAGCGAGATTATGAAACTTTAAAATAATATCTTCATAACTCTCTGAGTGTGGGAAAAACAGCTAATGGTGTTTCTTCTCTGGTTTTACAAGAAACTCTGAAAATTTGGCTTTTTAAACTAGAAAGGGGGAATTATAACCCCCAAGATCACCAAAAGCACACCTTGCTTTTGTTTTATTTTTTTTAAATTTTCTGCAAACTAATGCTAAAGGTCAGTCTGCAGTGGATTGTCATTGGCATCTGGTCATTTCCAGCTCATTTGCCAGGGTCATATGGAGAGACCCCTTAACTAATACTTGGTGTGGTCCTGACCCTGTTTTAATTTGGGGCCATGGCTCAGTCTGTATTTTTTCAGAAAAAGAGAATGGAACCTGATGGATGCCTGAAAGACTGATCTGTCAAGTGGACACAGATCTTAAACCTAATAATTATGATTCTAATGACGAAGATGGCTCAAAATCTTTATCAGCCATCTAATTTTACCTGGCATATAATCTCCACTCTTACTGGAGAGTGTCTTTTATCATTACTTAAAGCCACCCATTATATACCTGGTGGCCATACTTGTGTCTGATCCTTGCTAATTAGCAGTTGGATTAGATACTAGAACACTTCTGCTCTCAACCTTATTTTCTACATTGCTTAAATAATCACGTTGCTTTTAACCCTTGAACCTTGTATTTTAAGCAGATTGATTGTCCTCACACAGGATTGCTTTCAGCAAGCTCAGCTATTCATCCTGGCAGTTATACATCACTGTGAAGAATTATATCTAGTGCATACCCACAGGTCCTTTGGTCTGAATGTGGTCTTGGTCTAAAGAGTGTGCCAATGATGACCAGTTAGTCAAAGATGGGTAAGAATGTTCTTGAGCTCCTATAAACCTAAGGCAGAGGCATACATCAATATGCTATGTATGTTTTCCTCAAAGATGGATAATATAGGAGTAATATAGACACCGACCTAAGCTAAGCATGGTCACCTGGCCACTCGAGACCCTAGACAGGATAAAATTTTGTGCCCCGTTCAGATATTGGCACTGCCATCTTAAAAAATTAAGGGGGGAACTCTGGCCTACCCCCAGCCTTGTGTATGCCTGAATGAGCTGTTTATCACAATAGACCAAACAAACAATAAGACCTAGGAGGCATTGCTGGCCTTGGTGACCTGCAGTCTGCTACAGGAGTCAAGGAGAATGGACTGCCTGCTGAGCTTGCCTCGACACTTCTGGGCTGCTATCATGATACTCATGCTGGCTGAAGAGACTGGAGTTCTGGGGGTGGGGCTTCCTCTTTATATGTGAAAGCAAAATATTAAACTTCGGGTTTTGATCAGAATACTTTGTCTTGGCCCCATGTTTTCTCTTGCCCTCCATTTCCCTTTCATTCCCAGACTTCCTTTCAGGTGAACCCAGTTACTCGTAGCTGTTGGAAGCTACACACAACCCAACAACTGAAAACCACATGGAACACAAATAGCACAACAGCACAAACAGACCTCTGGAAGGTGAGCACTTCCCCCAGCCCCACATGCCCCCAACTTTAGAGACAAGCAACCTGTTTTTTCTCCTTTCCTGCTGTGCTTTCAGTCAGTAGAACTGTGTGGATTTGGAGGCAACTGAAGCCTCCTGGCCAGAACTACTCTATGGTGATGGCTGAAGGGTCCTTTGGCACCCGTCTAAATCCTAACAGCTCACAATGAGTATTTGCAAAGACTCTTTATCTAACTTCTCCTTAAAACAAAAACAAAACTCAGCAGCCACCTAAAAGTCACGGGGTGACTACAAGTTCTAAAATCTGTGGGAAGGCTTAAAGTTTTGGACCTCTGTGGAATTCTCCAAAGCCAATAGCCCAAGGGAATATTACCATTGGCAAATGTTTCTCCTCTTTTCTGTCATGGGCAACTCATCATTACATAAAAAGTCCCCCCAGGCCACTGAGATATGTGCCCTAGTAAAATCCTAAGGAATAAAAATAGGCAAAAAACAATCCTCCTTGTTTTGGCAGGAAGTCCTTCAGATAGCACCATGCATGGCCAATGACAACATTTATAGCCTGGACTTAGGGGTCTGAGTAACTTCTCTCATTAGAACTATAGATACCCAACAAGGAAAATCCCCTTCAGTGATTTTTTGCTAAACTTAGCCACAATTTGGGAATGCATAAGGACATGTAAAATAGGATAAGCTAATAGCAACCCAGCTCTTGAGACCCCTCAGTCAGATGAGCACAAAAATTAAGGTCCTAAAAACCACCCTATTTCAGATCTTACAATCCTTACCCAACTCTATGGATAATATATTAATAAAGGTAAACTTTTCAACCTCCTTCTCTCAACTTAAGGACCAGCTAATATCTTCCCTGTCTGCCCTTGGATTCAAAATAGACCCCACAAAATCCAACTTATTTTGCTCATTGCATTTTTAGCAGCAGAGATCTCCCTTACCTCAATATGCCTCCTCAAACCCACCCTTTTCTTCCCTCAAAAATTAACTGTCACCTCCCTCCAGAGCCTTTTTGGCAACCTCAATTGGCTTCGACCCTGACTACTCCTTTCCACAAGCACCCTTTAACCCCTCTTAAAAAGAGAGAAAAGGGCTTCCACACCAAGAACACTGTCCCCTGAAGCGATCCAACCTCTAAATTCTGTTACTGAAGCTCTAAAGATATGGATCTTGCTAGGTATGACTCAACAATACCCATACAGCTTCTTATCTTTAACTCCTCCCCTACACTTGTGGGAGCCTTTTACCAACCCCAAGGGGTGCTAGAATGGCTTCACATCCCAATGATTAGTGCCCCTTGAATCTTAAATGTGGTTGATGAACTTTCTAACATGATTAAAAATGGTAGGGATAGAGCCCTACAAACCCTAGGAAAAGGACCTGACAAGAGTCACCCCTTTTCCCTCTTCGATATTCAATGGCTAATTAAAATCATTTCTGCTTTGCTATCAGCTTAATAGGATTCGCAGGACAAATTGACAGCCATTATCCTGATGAATAATGTGCCTCTGCCTTCCCTCTGTTGCAATGACTGCCCTTCAAATTATTCTCAAAAGGGCACATAGCAGGAGGGACTGTTCCTATTGAGGTAGATTGTTTATCAATAGTGGAAAGAGGGGAGCTACAGAAATAATATACTACTCCCCAGAGTATGAACCTCCTCTTCTCAATTCAAAGAGCTGCCCCATCACTCCCCTCAATATAAAGATTTATATGCCATCTATCTAGCTCTAAAAGATGTCAAGAGCCTGCTTAGCTTCTTTTCAGATAGTGTGTATGCTATCAATTTGCTCCCCTAGTTGTTAGTGTGTATGCTATCAATTTGCTCCCCTAGTTGTCAAGATTCTTTGTCAAACTAGACGCCAACCCACTTTCCCCTCTTCTCATACAGGTTTCTGTCCTCCTACATGAAAAAGCTTCCCCCATTTACATTCAGCATGTCCAATCTCACAGTTCCTTGCCAGGTCTCATATCTGAGGAAAATGCACTCTCTGACCAATCTACCTCAATAGGATCATTCATAGCCTCCACTGAGGAAACGAACCAATTTCATTCACACAAATACAAAGGGACTCCATGCCCACTCCCCCCATTTTCCCCTTGCTCAACTCCAAAAAATAATAAAAACATGTTTCTCTTGTGTATCTTTCATTATCACCCCAGTTTTACAAACAATGGGCACCAATACCTGAGGCCTCAAATACAATACCTTATGGCAAATTGATGTCACTCATATTCCCCAATTCAGTAGAGAGAAATATGTTTTTGTCACTATAGATACATACTCATATTTTTTATGGGCTAAAGCCCCCAAAAGTGAAAACTCAAAATGGCTAATTCACCACATGCTCTTCACCTTTGCCATCATGGGCATTCCTCAACAGACAAAAGCTGATAATGGCCCTGGCCTGACCATCAATTCAAAACGCACACATTGGGAAATTACCTACCATACATGGATTCCCCAGTACCCTCAGGGCCAAGGAATAATAGAAAGAACACCTCAAACCCTAAACACCCAAATTATAAAACAAAAGACAACCACTTACCCCCCTAATGTACATGTAATCATAATTCTGACTACACTAAACATATTTAACATCTACAAAAATTCCAAACACCCTCCTATCTCTCTCCATTGGCACACACCAAAATTACCACCCCCATCCTAGTATGATGGTATGATCCCTTGGATGAAATTTGGAAGGGATCAGACCCTCTATTTACAACTGAGAGGGGTTTCACTTGTGTTTTTCCACAGGACCAGCCTAAGCCTATCTGGATTCCTGCCAAAAATATCAGATACCATATCACCAACCAAGAAGATGGCCAGCCTCTCACTGGCCTATCAGGGACAGGGGAAGAGCAGGAGGCAGAGGCAACTCCATACCCAGAGAGACAGCAAGATCTCCTGAAAGGTCATCCACAACCTAGTGACTGCTGAGCAGGCCGTGTGCCCTCCACAAGCCCCCTCCCCCTTCTCTAATCTATGGCTTTTTTTTTTTTTTTTTTTTTTGTCATTCTTCATGCTAACTCTGCTACTACCCAGCCTCTCCCTAGCCTTCCTAACACTGGAGATTCTGCACTAGGAAAACATACAACAGACACAACAAAGTTATAGGAAACATAAGACTGCCCACTTGAAGTATATCAGAACAGGATTGAGATCCCTCTACACCCAGATTCCATCTCCATTATTCCCAGCCCTTTTCTCTGTTTTCCTTACTGAAACACAGGTGAATGTCTCCAAGAGGTCTCCAGATATTGGAAGTTACAGATATTGGAACTTCAGAATGCAATCCACCAGCCATGGTGACACCATGCTCACCAATCTTAAAACTCATTTTTAGCTTACCGTCAGCCATCCATGGAATGAACATTCATGAACAGGAGATCATGGGTAAACTTTTCCCTAAAAACTATGCCAAATACCCAATAGCTGACCCGCATGTCTCCTGTAAGCTTTTACCTCCATCAAAATCAGTCTTTACCTGTGGTAATATTTTCCAAAAGGATGATCAGTCTTAGAAGAAACTCCAAGCTACCCTTTCCTGGCTACAGTACTCCCAATATGCAGCTGACTTCCTTCCCTTAATCATCCACCCCAATTCTTCCCAATGCTTTTTCTGTGCTTATCACTCCCAACCATTAGCAGCTATTTTAATTAACATTTCCCTTCATGACCTCTATGGACCCTTACCCTCAAGGAAAGCACAGGACATCCCTTTCTTCAATCTACCCCCCCTTTGCCTTTTAGAGCCCCCCTTAAAACCCCATCTTACATGTGTCCATGACATCTCCTTTCCATGGCTCATTTACTTCTGTGTTAATTGTTCCACAGGTTTATCTCTGTGAATCCTGAGAATTCAGCTTGCAGATGGGAGGAAGCTGAAAGAAGAAATCTTCATCTCTCTGCTCATTGGACTGGGCCTTACTGTCTCAGTGGGTGTGACAGGATTTGCTGGAGCAGCCCTTGTCCAAACACAACATCTACCCAGTGACTTCCAAGACAAGCATGACCAGGCAATGACCTCCACTGCAGATAGTCTTGAGACTCGTAAATGTCAGATAACCTCCTGAACAGTAGTTGCTCTCCAAAGCCTAAGAGTCCTGAACTTACTGACTCCTGAACAGGGAGGAACTTGAGTTTTGCTGGGTTAGAAATGTTGCTTCTATGTCAATGAATCTGGGCTGGTAGAACAAATCCTTAAAGAGCTCCAGGAACCTCTGGGCATGTTATGTTCCAAGACCCTGACCCCTTGGCCCTCTAACCTCTTAGTAGCCTGGATTCTTCTGCTCCTTGGTCCCATACTAGCCATTGAAGCCTTGCCTTTTTTGGCAAGCTGCCTCATCCAATATCTAAAGTAGCAGATGAGTAGCAATGCAAAGTTCACTTTACTCACCAGGTCTTAGTTCAATATCAAACTGTTCCCAACATAGGAGACAGTTATTCTGATGACCCCTCTCTTTTATAAAATAAAAAAGGGGACTTGCAGGGTGGTGGACCATGCAAAGAATCCTGGTAAGGTGGAACTAAGGTTCAAAGTCCTGGAGGCCCTGAAAGGAGGGTAGGAGCTTTGCTTGCTCCTGGTACCAGGCCCCTAACGCGTAACTGCAGCTCCCCACAAAGAAATTTGTGGCCATCAGTTACATAGGGGAAACACCTCAAGCCCTTCCATATATAGATGAAGCATCCCTAACATCTCAGTCAATAGGAAGCACCTACTGTCAGACACTAACCCACCCCAAAACTGTACATAAGATTCTATCCTGAAGAAATAAAGATGTGTGAGAATTACTCAATATTCTGAGAGCATCTGTAATAAGAGCTTTAACACCACCAGGGAAGAGAATTGCTCTCTCAAAACTTTTGCCACCTACATTCAGCTCAATGGCTAACTAGCCTTCTGACAGCTCAGCCCGGCTTGGCTCATAACAATGCAATGCAGCCAGTGCAGTGTCTTGGAGTAAGAGCAGTGGCAAGCAGTGGTGTCAGCAAAAGCAGCAGCAGAGGCAGCAGAGGTAGCAGAGGCAATTCCCGCTCCCTACTTGTACCTTTTTTTTTTTCTTCACTTGAACTCTCCCACACGGCCCAACCAGAGAGCTCTGTGGATAACCTCTGGTACACAAGCCCACATATTTCACTGGCTCCATCCATCTGTTCTGGTTTACACAATCTTTCCACTACCTCTTCTGCATAGATCCCTAGGTGCAGAAGTGAGGAGGTTAAAGATGATATCCTTGGGAACAAAGATTTCAAGAGCTCTCATTCTCTGTACATTGTTCACATGTGAGTCTCTTTATTACAGTTTATTTACCATCTATTGCAAGTGGATACTTCTCTGATGATGGCAAAATAAGACAGTGTTGTATGGGTATAGCAGAGTGCCTTAGGAGTCATTTTAGTGCTATGTTCTATAGCAGAAATAATGGTATTCGATTTTCCTCTAGGTTCATGGCCTCTGTAGACTCAGGTTCTTTGCTCTGCAAGCAGTGTCAGGCATCTGACATCTCCATCTCATGAAGTTAGCCTTAAATTCAGTCAGATAGTGGTTTATTACTCCTTCAACTTTGTGTGACTATTGCACCAGAATATCACAAAGCTAGGTCACCATTGTGGATTAAAGGTTTTGTATCAGTGTTGGTGTGGAACCTTTTTTTTTTTTTTTTTTTTTTTGTAGTCTGCAGAGTAACTTCCACTACCATAAACACTAGTCAGTAGGGGTGCAAGCTCTATGCAGACACCAACTAGACTTCCTCATACTCAGTAAGATGTATAAGTGTTATCTTTAGAAATAAGTTTTTGCCATCAGTTTGTGGAGAACAATATCATTGGGAATATCCCGGGTTATTTAAGGCTTACTATGGGTTCTGTTTAGCTAACAACTCAGTTAGATATAACAAATTCCTGGCACCAAAGATTTCATTTGGTGAAAAAAAATGACTAGTGGAGGTTTTGCCTTTCTTGATATTTGATGATTTCATTTAGATTTCTTGCACACACACACACACACACACACACACACACACACATATGTATATGTATGTGTATGTGTATGTGTATGTGTATGTGTATGTG
>JANHMN010000012.1:73173538-73228189 GCA_030674055.1 Rhabdomys pumilio | reverse complement strand
GATGTATATGATGTATATGATGTATATGATGTATATGATGTATATGAATATGTATAAGAAACTTTTACTGTATTAGGTTTCTATGTGACTTGTCAAATGTCTCTTAATGTTATCTGCCCTTCATCATATTTCCAGCCTTACCACTTCTTCTAAGCCTCTGCATTTATTCCTCTTTTTCCAGTTTCCCCCTTGTTTCTTACTAACAATATATTCAATTTTCATTTCCTTGGTAGATCCTTCCACCTTCCATCCCTGCCCCCAGTTCTTTACTCTTACTCTATAATTAACCTCTGTGGTTATTCAAACAATAGCTTGCCTATTGAATGCTTAAAGGCTATCATTTATAAATATATAAATACATATCATATTCATATTTCTGGATTACCTTGAATTTACTTATAAATTGTATGATATTCTCCTTTTTTGTAGTTTAACAGTTGAGTAATATTCAATTGTGTAAAAGTATCACTTTATTATCTATTCATCTGTTGATGGAAATCTAGGCTGTTTTCAATTTCTGAGAATTATGAATAGAGCAGTGTCTTAGCTAGGGTTTTACTGCTGTAAAGACCAAGGCATCTCTTATAAGGACAACATTTCATTGGGGCTGGCTTACATGTTCAGAGATTCAGTCCATTATCATCAAGGTGAGAACATGGCAATGTCCAGCTTGGAATGATACAGGAGGAGCTGAGTTTGGCATCTTCTTCTGGAGGCTGCTAGGAGAAGACTAGCATCAAGGCAGCTAAGACAAGGATCTTAAAGAACATGCCTACAGTGATACATCTACTCTGACAAGGCCACAACTGCTCCAACAAGGACATTCTTTCTAATAGTGTCAGTACCTGAGCCAAGCATATCAAATGACCACAAGCAGCAATGAACATGGTTGAGCAAGTGAGTCTGTAGTGGGAAGCTGAAACCTTTCAATATATCTCTAAGTATACTCTAACCCACTATTAGCATATATGAAATGTTTAGAACTTGGAAAATGAGTACTAGACAGAAAACCCATAAGAAAATGAAACAACCTGTCCTATCACTTACAAAATGGCCAATAGAGCAACGTTAAGACTTTGTAAACCCCCGACTTACACATCTATAATGACTCCTTTCATGTTGACTACATTTCAGGTGTCGGGGGGTGGAATGTAAAGAGCATTCTTGTGAGGTCCAGCTGGACCCAGCATAGGCTAGATGATCTAGCAAAAGGTGAGGGACAGAACCTAACTATTAGATAAAGAGTGAAACCAGATGTGTGGTGTGTGACGAATGCCATAGATAGATAGGGAAGCCCCAGGGCGTTCCCTGGTTGGAAGTGAGCTTAAAAACCCCAGAGAAACTCTACTCGCGAGTCCATCATGACTAGCCCCCCCCCCCCCCCCCCCCCCCCCCGACTCCACGCTAGTCTGGACTCTGATGAGACCCAAGCGATCATCCAATACCCCACTGCACTGGGTCTTGCCAGCGGAGCAAGACTCGCTGAGGCCACAGCCAAGGCCATAAGAGGTGACAGAGAAGTCCGAGCCCGAACCTGAGCCGAGAACAGGTTATATTTATGAGTGACTGAGTGATGTGGATAATAGCAGACATAGCTTTAGTTTGTGCCGTGACTCTATTATATGACACTGTGACTTTCTTATATGAACCCGATATTGAAAGTAAAGCATTTGAAAGAACAGATCTCGACTCTTGCCTGTCTATCATAATTCCTGAGGCACTTTCTGTCAGAATCAACTGACAGTCTGGGCTATAAGTGCTCGCGACAATGATACCCCCAGGAGGGAACAATTAATAAAAGAAACGGTGGCGCCGAGTTGGCGATTGTTTTAAAAATTATTATGAAACATTTGGACCTGAAAAACTGCCTGTTACAGCCTTTAGCTATTGGTTCCTCGATAATGACATTCTTAGAATTACCCTAGAATGGCCAGATCTCCAGCACTTGATGTCCGAAGGAGAGCAGTCTCTTAAAGAATCCGTCTCCCATTTTCCCTCTGATAACTCGTATACTGCCTCCATCTGCTTTAAGAGCGAAGCCCTTATCTGTCCCGCCTTCTGTGGCTGATGGTGTCTTAGACCCCAGGTCCACTCCTCCATCAGTTATTATTGACATGAACGTCATTCCTGACCTTTCCCCTGTAACATAACTTTCCCCAAAACCTTCAAATAATAAGCCCCAAAGAAGTCTCTATCCCTTCTTGTATGCCTTGGTGACATCACCCCTACTGATGAGGCGGTCTTAGATGAGGAAGGTGCCAGCTATGAGTTGGGTCGCTATTGTGATCTACCCAAAACAGCCATGATTGCCCTAACTTTGCCCCCTCCTGCTGAGAGGCACTACCACTCTTCCATCCTTTTTTCTGCCACCGCCCTATGGGACACTGGATACAGTCTTTGATCCTCCTGCCACATCTGGTGCCCGCCACCAGCTAATTTCTGATATAGCATTCCTGGGCCGCATGGTAGAGACCTGGAAGGAACAGATACAGCTGGTCCGAGCTCTTTAACAATTAGAGATCCGAACAGCTTGATCTAACACCTCCTTTTCTAGCAGTCAACAAAGCTGTTGCAGCCCCTTTAAATGATGGCACCATTTGCAGCGCTGAGAGCTCTGCACCTTCCCCCCAACAACTGCCTCTGGTCTTAGTTTTAACAAACTAAGAAAAAGAGAGTTCTAGCCTTCCCCCTTCCCCTAAGAAGTGGAACTACAGTTCCTAGAGACTCCCTGTCCCCAAGGACTGACTTGGAGGAAAGCGAGGGAGCAAGAGAGGAGGAGGAAGAAATAGACGCTTAACCTCAACCCGACTCACAGGAAGCTGAGGATTCCCCTGCAGCACCCCAGGTCAGGCTTGAGGAGGCCCCGTGCCACTATCATTATCAGTGGCGACTTTAAGGTCCTAAAAAGCTTAAAGCAGCAGTGTCTAACTATGGTAACTGAGGTACAAGCCTGACTGCATAGGGGTTGATGTCCAAACTATCCCCTCTTCAGGAAAAAGACAACAGAGTGGATATGGCCCCCATGCCTCACTGGATAACACCAGGAGGACCAGAGCCATCACAAGGTCCCATTTAATTACTGGAGGTCAAGCCTCTATTTCTGCCTTGACAAAGATCAAAATTGCCACAGTCCCTCTATACTAAGAAAATGAGGGAGATGTCAGAAGAGACCTTGCTTAAACATTAACTCCTTAGTCAGCCATACATGCCTATTGGCACAACGTCTTGTCCCCTGTGGGAAAGCACTAACCCAGATAAGAACAAATAGCTATTGATTTTGTGGACAGGTAGCCTCAGTGAGAAAGCACTAGCTTAGTTAAGACCAAATGACCATAGATCTTATGGACAGGTACCTAGCAACCTGTTCTGCTCTGTTCCTTCTGCTGAACTTTTCACCCAGCCAACATCCTGTCCCTGAGAACATCTGTGCTCCCCAGAAACAAAGAGACCCTACATCACCCCCTCCCCATATCCTGCTTCTATGTGTATATAACCTGGTGTGGGAACAATAAAAATTCGACAGTTTGATCAGACTTCTTGACTTGCTGTTTTTCTTCTCGTATCTTTGTCCCTCATTCTCTTTTTAGGTGGTCCCCCAGTCCCAGTTCACTGCCCTGCAGACCGAGCACTTCATCATCTTCTTCCCTTCTCCTTAAAGAAGTGGAGTGGCAGCCCTCCCCTTTGGATGCCACCCCAACCTGTGACATCCATCTCCATCAGGACTAAGAATCTCTATTCAGCTCACCTTGGCAGTCCAGGTAGGCATAAAAGATATAATTGCAGGCAACAGAGCTAGAGACAGCTCTTGCTTTAATTGATATGGGACACACATAAATACCAAGCTGTACATCTGCTACAAATGGAGAGTGGACTGGATGAAGGCTCTGACACTCTTTATGATATTCTGGTATGCTTGCAGACAAGAGTCTAGCATAACTGTCCTTTGAGGATTCACCTATCAGCTGATGGAAACAGATGTGCATACCCTCAGACAAACAGTAGGAGGAGCTCAGAGAATCTAATGAAAGGAGAGGAAGGAATGAGGGGGCTGTAGTCCCCAAGGATACCACAAGATCTATAGAGTAAACTTACCTAGATCCTTGGAAGTTTACAGAGACTGAACCTCCTACCAAACAGTATTAATGGACTGAACCTAGGCACCTTACATATATGTAGCAGAACCTGGTTAGATGGTGTCTCCAGAAAATGAAGATGGAGAAAGGGAAAGGGCCCTTGCAGTCAGACTCCTAGATGACTAGGGAGGAGACTTGAGATATTTAAGAATATCTAGATAAATTAGAGATAGAGATAGATAGATGATAGATAGATAGATAGATAGATAGATAGATAGATAGATAGATAGATAGATAGATATAGAAGGCAATGGCATGGGTCTTTTGAAACTTCAAAACCTGCCACTAGAGACATACCTCCTTCAATAAAGCCATTCTTTTGTTCCTTCCAGAACAGTTCAATCAAATGTAGGACTAAGAATTTAAACCTATGAGCTTTTTAGGGCTATTCTTATTCAAATAGCTGCATGCTTCAAAAGAAACTATTGAAGAAGAATCAGCAATTGGTATTGCATAAGCACTAAATCAGCAAGAGGAATTCATGTGTGGACATGTGGGTGGTCAAGTGGGCCCACCACCAAGGGTCTGTGCTTATGGCATGCATATCTAAATTTGTGCTACATTACAAGTAAATCACTAAAGAAGTTGTATTTTTATAAGTTTTGATTACAAATTAGTAGTGTTCACTAAATAAATAAATCAATAAACTTCAGTATCTCCTACGTGCCTGACAATGTATGAAGTCATATTGCATAAACTGTCAATGACAAAATAGCATGCTTCAGTAGCTCTAAATTCCGAAGAAAGCTGCTATCCCCAGGAAGCAGTTACACAAATGTCTATGATACAAGAATTCTCTAGAATTCTCTAACTTCCAAAGATCTTACTTCACATAGTCAATTTTACCTTATAAGGTAAATTATTAAATTTTTATCTTTTTATTAAAAACACATTTCTAGGGAAAATATTATCTCTAGAAGCTTATAAAGTGTGACACTTTCTAGTAACCATTAAAAAGAATACTGAAATAGGCTTTTTATCAGTATCTCAGGCTTTTCATTTTTAATTTCTCTTTGACAATGTGTTAATTCCAATGATTGGTTACATGTGTTGTGACTGAAGCTCACATAATCCCAAGAGACCTGAGACAACATTTTAAAATTTATTATAGAATGAAATGTAAGAAAAACACACACACACAAATATATGCACAGAGAATCTGAGAGAGAGAGAGAGAGAGAGAGAGAGAGAATAATCTTTGTTATTATTAAGCTCATTTGTAAAGTAGCAAAATTTCCTCAGAATTTTTTGTCTTCCTCCATTTACCAGAATGTTAATTTTATGAGGTCTTCTTAGCCATTCTTCAGCTTATGGCTGTGTTTTTATATAATATCTGGCACATAAGCTATGGGCTCAATGCAATATGGTGGTAATTTTACATGGTCCCAAACCCTGAAATATTAATGGGGGTCATGAAGTACTGTAAAGCCACAGAGAGGTAGACATCACTTAGAGGTTCTTATAAAAGAGCTAATCATGTATGTAAGGATAAAACAGGTTACAAATCATTCTTATTGAGGCAACATAAAACTAGCCCTCAACTGTTGCTTACTCTCACCATAAATCTCTGATTCACCACTGTTCTTTTCAAAGAGAGGCAGCCTTTGTCCATTGCTGTAAGCATGAAGTTAAAGTAGTTTAACCTTTTGTCTATTTAGTTATATAACTGTAATGAGTTCATCTATTGAGCCTAAGACTTCCCTAAACATGGGTTAAAGTACTAGGCATGGATATCTCTTTAGAATGGATCTCAAATAAAGTCAGAAGGTTGATGAATTCATCTCACATGGAAGGTTTGTTTTGTAGTATGTAGAGTTGATAGCTCAGTAAGACCATCAGCGCCTTCTCCCCCACACTCTGAATTGCAATGCTGGCACACTGAAACTTAATAGTAGTGAGGGTATTCCTAGCTTGTCTCCTAGCTTTCTCTGTGTCATATAACCAGGATGTGTGGTGTCTTCAGCAATGGTGTCTTATCCTTTAGTTCTTAAGAGCAGCCAAAAGGACTGCAGAGAGTTCATACTGTTTTTGTGTCCTCTGGGAACCTTCTGATGAATAACCCTTTCCAAGGTATCCCATACCTGGTACTAGGGATTTTGTTTACATGCCTAGTGCTCCAAAAGTAGATCTAATTATGCATCATGTCTGCCATCAATGTCTTGTATTTTTAGTGAGGTTATATGATAGTGAGTTTCCAATTAGACTTCTAATACAACCTTTATTTTGGCTAACCTTTCTCCTAACTCTCTCGTTTCCCCAGCTCCCCCAATTAATCCTCTGCTAACATCTCTCCAAGCCTAGTAGTTCTCCTCTCTAATATCATGTAACTTTTCTTATACAGCTCTCTCCTCCCTGAAGGCATCTCCAACAAGTATTCCTTTCAATGTTTCCTGGTTTATATAGATACTTCATGTTAAATAAGCAAAACTAAGAAGTTGAAGCTAGATACTATATTTGAGGGAAAAAAAAAGATGTATTTTTTTGTCCGCAGGGTCTAGGTCACTTCAGTAAACTAACCTGACTCCAGCTTATACAACATCTAGTATTCTTTTTCTTAGGTTTTGCTTTTGGCTATCCTTGGTCTTTTGTTATTTCAAAATCTATTCATCTTAGTTTCGTGTGTTTAGTACTTGAAACATTATTTCAGAAGTTTGTAGAATTGTACTCCTTCCAATTTCTTGACTAAAGGCAAAGCTGGCAAGATACCTGTTACCATGTGGCAGTGCCACAGAACTCTTTGGCAATGTGAATTGAGATAATATACAAGAAGTTATTATTTATGCGTGTGTGTGTGTGTGTGTGTGTGTGTGTGTGTGTGTGTGTGTGTGTAATTATGTGTTGAAACCCAGAAGAGCATTATTTCTCCTGGTGGAGCTGAGTGACTTTGTATATTTGATCCATTGACTACACAAGTCTTCGGTTTTCAAAATTCTCACAGATTCAAAATTCTCACAGAATTTTACCTACCCAGTGCTTATCAGCTAAATCTTAGTATACAATAGTACATTGATCAATGCAACTTTCTCACAAAAATACTCCACATTATTAAAAATGTGGTCATTTAAGTCTATGTACACTTGAAAATAAAATGTTCTTTTTGTATAAATACTAGAAAGACCTATGGATGAATCCTGAAACTTACTCTAATCAGGAAACTCTGGAAATATGGGAGGACTTGTTGACGTGACTATAAATGAAAGTTTTTGAAGTGCAACTGAATTTGTCATACAATCACAGATGTTTACAGGTAGATATTGTTATTCCTATCAAACTAGAGAAAACTGAAATTCTGAAAACATACATGAAAAAAGTTAATGACAGTGAACTGTGATTTCTGTATCCAGACCCAGCCTGTATTTCAATCTTATGTGCTTCTGAATTAGCATGGCTTTTAGTGAATCACCTTGTTTCCTAAGTTATTCTACTACAATTAAATTAAAATTATATTAATATAATAAGACTCACCTAATGAGTTATACTAACTAGAGACTAAAGCTATTAAGGCTGACATGTTGATGCATCCAAAAGTAAACCCAAGAGATCAAATAATAGGCCTAAAATGATGTTTACAAAACAAAATAACTCCATACATTTTTGATATGTGTAAATTTATAAAATATTTTTGCAAAGGTCCTAAATATCCATGTGTTCATCAAACAAAACATAATCCCTTTTGTCCCCCTTAAACCATTATATAGCAACAGTGATAGGAGCTCATTTTTTTCTCCTGATTTCCAGAATTAATATATGATTACATATAGAAGCCAGGAAAACAAAACTGGGAGTGATATTCATAACCGTAAATGAACAGATTGCAACATAAACATAAACCAGATATAGTAGATACACGATTCCTCAAAAAAGACACAACTCTTGAGTTTATTAATCTAAAGACTCTAAAATCAAATAAAAAGAGTAGAAATTATTATTAATAGACCATGTCAAGCAGAACCAAGACTATCAGGGCAGAAAGAGAAGTAGAAGAAAATTCTATAGTCATACATTTTTATAAACAAAATAAAACAGTATTGTGGCAATAACTAAGAGCTTGGGAACATGATCAAGAGATCAATGAGTTTATGGTTTGTAAAAGAAGTTGGATGTAATCTAGGGCTACAGAAAGTCCACTCAATGGGTTGTAGAGGAACAACATTTCCAAAACATAAGAAAATACATGATTGTTAAGTACAAGAGATGTTTCAAATCCCCAACAGTAATAGTCACAGAAAATTTCAGTGACTCATTGTAGTTAAACTAGTGAGACTACAGAACAATGAATAAATATTATATGCTACAAAAGAGAAAAATATCAACTCATTTAGAAAGGCTAATCTATCAAAAAACATCAGACATTTTAGAAGAATCCCTTAAAGAAACACAGAGAAGCCTAAAATTATGTATTTTAAGCTGTGAAAGTAAATTAACTGCTAACCAAGATTGATCAGTAAATGTTGAATTCAAAAATATTTAGGCAACTTAATACCGGTTGCCATGAGATCATCAAAATGAGCTTGTCAAATTAAGCATGAATTAAGACAAAACAAGTGTGTAGCTAATGAAACTAAGGGGAAAACGGGGGGAAAAAGAGGTACATTATACTTCAATAAAAATTCAGATGTGCAGTTAACATGTTTTATTAGAAAAAACTGAACTTGGTTTTACCAACAGAATAGTAAGCAGCTGTCATAACTATTTCCTATGTATTATTCTTGCTAATAAATATTGGTAAACATTAATCAAGCAAGATGTTGTATAATCTTCCATACCAGAAACTGATTACTTTTCATAGCTAGTGCAAAAGGCATACACTTCTATAGTTTTCATTTTTAATCCAGTAGACACTTTTTACCCAACTTCTAATCCCTGAACCACCAAGAACCATGGATTCTTTAAACTACCATTCCAAGTTGGTTTCTCTTTGTAGCCCTGTTCTCTCTGAGGCAGTGTGTCACAAAACCCAGCAGCACAAGGAACATTTTATCCAACCATCTAAAACACTACATTTTATTTCATTTAAAGCCATCGGCAATTTTCTATGTCCATTACAAGCTCAACTGCTTTGGTTCTAATAAGTTCATAAAGTATCTCAGATACATTTGTGAACTAAGTTTAAGGCATTTGCAGCAACATAAAAATGGTACACTACTGTTCTGTATATCAGCCAAAGGAAATATTATTGGAAAACACTAATAATGCATCTTTACACACTTAGCCAGTTACAGTACCCAGAAACCATGAGTCACAAAGGCATGCAGGTGGCAGTATTATAATGTAACCACATGGATCTGCACTCTGCAATATCAACATCAAGAAGACTAATGAAGTCATAACCCCATGACAAAGAAAAAAGAAAATGTCTTACTTAAGGCTGGAGAGGGTCTTCAGCACCTTCTCTTCTATTAGTTTCAGTGTATCTGTTTTAAGTGAAGGTCTTTTATCCACTTGAATTTGAACTTTGTACAAGGAGATAAGAATGGATTGATTTGCATCCTTCTACATGTTGACCTCCAGTTGAAAGAGCACCATTTGTTGAAAATGCTCTTCTTTTTCCACTGGATGGTTTTAGCTCTTTTGTCAAAGATCAAATGATCATAGGTGTGTGGGCTCATTTCTGGATCTTCAGTTCTATTCCATTGATCTTCCTGCCTGCCTCTGTACCAATACTATGCAGTTTTTATTACTATTGCCCTGTAGTACAGTTTGAGGTCAGGGACAGTGATTCCCCCAGAAGTTCTTTTATTGTTGAGAATAGTTCTCACTATCCTGGGTTTTTTGTTATTCCAAATAAATTTGCAAATTGGTCTTTCTACTCTATGAAGAATTGATTTGGAATTTTGGTGGGGATTGCATTGAATCTATAGATTGCTTTTGGCAAGATGGCCATTTTCACTAAATCAATCCTGCCAATCCAGGAGCATGGGAGATCTTTCCATCTTCTGAGATCTTCTTCTATTTCTTTCTTCAGAGACTTGAAGTTCTTGTCATACAGATCTTTCACTTGCTTGGTTAGATTCACTACAAGATATTTTATATTATTTGAGACTATTGTGAAGAGTGTCATTTCCCTAATTTCTTTCTCAGTCTGTTTATCTTTTGAGTATAGGAAGGCTACTGATTTGTTTGAGTAGATTTTATATCCAGCCACTTTACTGAAGTTGTTTATCAGGTTTAGGAGTTCTCTGGTGGAAATAGTTCCTGAACAGAACACCAATGACGTATGCTCTAAGATCAAGAACTGACAAATGGGACCCCATAAAATTGCAAAGCAGAAGCAATAAGTAAGGCAAAGGACATTTATCAATAATCAATAAGACAATGGCAACCAACAGATTGGGAAAAGATCTTAACCAATCCTACATCCAATAAAGGGCTAATATCCAAGATATGCAAGGACCTCAAGAAATTATACTCCAGACAACCAAATAACCCTATTAAAAATGGGGTACAGAGCTAAACAAAGAATTCTCAACAGAGGAAACTCGAATGGCGGAGAAGCACATTAAAAATGCTCAACATTCTTAGAAATCAGGGAAATGCAAATCAAAACAATTCTGAGATACCACCTCACACCAGTCAGAATGGCTAAGATCAAAAACTCAGGTGATAGTAGATGCTGGCAAGAATGTGGAGAAAGAGGAAGACTCCTCCATTGTTGGTGGGGTTGCAAGCTGGTACAACCACTCTGGAAATTAGTCTGGCAGTTCCTCAGAAAATTAGACATAGCACTACCTGAGGACCCAGCTATACCACTCCTGGGCATATACCCAGAAGATACTCCAACATAAAACAAGTACGTATGCTCCACTATGTTCATAGCAGCCTTATTTATAGTAGCCAGAAGCTGGAAAGAACATAGATGTCCTTCAACAGAGGAATGGATACAAAAAATGTGGTAAATTTAAACAATAAAGTATTACTTAGCTATTAAAAATAATGAATTTGAGAAATTTTTAGGTAAATGGATGGAACTAGAAATTATCATCCTGAGTGAGTTAACCCAATCACAAAAGAACATACATGGTATTTACTCACTGATAAGTGAATGTTAGCCCAAAAGTTTGGAATAGCGGAGACTCAACTCACAGACCACATGAAGCTCATGAAGAAGGAAGACCAAGCGGGGATGCCTCAGTTCTACTTAGAGTGAGTAACAAAAATACTCAAGGGAGAATATAAGCTCTGATATTGAAACAAAACAGGGGACAGAAACTGAAGGAAGGGCATTCTGAAGACCATTCCACCTGGGTATCCATCCTATGTACAGTCACCTGAGCTAGACATTGATGTGAATGCCTGGAAGTGCATGCTGTCAGAACATGATATAGCTGTTTCCTTAGTGGTCTGCCAGTGATTGACACATTCAGAGGACAATGTACACAGCTAACCACTGATATGATCAAGGGTTTCCCAATGGAGAAGTTAGAGAGAAGACTGAAGGAGCAGAAAGGGTTCATGACTCTGTGAGGAAAGCAAAAATACCAACCAACCAGAGCTCCCCAGAGTCTAAACCACCAGCCTGGGAGCACATAGGGAGGGACCCATGACTCCAGCTGTATATGTAGGGGAGGATGGCCTTATTGGGCATAAGTGAGAGAGGAGATTCTTGGTCCCATGAAAAACAAACACAGAGTGGGGGGGATATGAAGTTGGGGAGGGGGTAGTAGGGGTGGGGGTATGTGGGGGCACAGCCTCTTAGTATGAGGAGGGAGCATGGGATAGGAGGTTTCTGGGTGGTGAAAGGAAGTGGAGTAAAAGGATAAAATCTGAAATGTAAATATACCTAATTTAAGAAAAAAAAAGGCTGCAGAGGCACTTTGGTTTGGGCTGAAGAAAGTTACAATGAATGCAATGAAGTTGAGAAGCTCTGGTATTGTAATGACTATGGCATAAGCATTTTATTGAACTTCCTTACTTTACATCATTATTTATTTACCACAAGTATATCTTAGTGTCGAGACTGCAGTGCAGCAACCAATATTGAAAGCATAGTTTTCATTTACTTGAGAAAACACACTCGACACAGGATATACTCCACATGAAAGCTTTTATAAATAAATACTTCTATAAGTAATATGTCTGGCTGAGGCAAACACTTTTAAGACAGCTGGCAAATGCTTTCTCTTTAATAAGTTCTTTGGTAATAAACAGATCTTTAGTGATATTTATTTACTTATTTATTTGATTTTGCTGGTGCCTGCCCTGTACCCCTGATTTCCTAGAGAGAGTAAAGTTTATTATCTAGGTTACAGCTCACAGAACACAGCTGAAACAATTTACCTTGCTTTAATGAAAAGCAATTACAAAATTAAAATATATCTTTAGGTAGAAGATGGGCTATATGATTTATCAAGCTACTCCTGTGCACTTTGAGGGCATCTTTGTCTTTTAAAAATCTAAAATTCAGATGTAATTTAAAGAAAGTTGAAATACAAACTCCAACACTGGTACATCTTCCCAAAGCAAAATGTTCTTTCTGTATTCAATGATCCACAGAGTCAATTTTTCTGTACCAGGGAACATAATTTTCTATGCTGTTGCTATCATCTGATTTCAGCTGTTGAATTTGTTCAAATTCTTTTCTATCACCTAGGTAATTCTTTTGCTTCTGTATGTACACTTTGCAAAATAGAATGATGGCCACTATGAGGATGACTTCAGCAATTATGGCAAGAAATGGCTTGAGTGGCACCATGAAGTTCAGCACAACCAGCTCACATGTCCCTCACTTTCCCCTAACTGGAGGCTTCATTACACCAGTAGGATCCTCCATCTTTCTCCAAAAGATGCTTTATCTTGAACCTTGCTTCATTAGCATAGGAATTATTTATAATATACTTATCATTCACATGAACATCAATGGGAACCTGTGCAGTTTCATTACTCTTGTACCAAGTCCAATTTAAAGAAAGACCATTTTGACATTCACACTTCAACACAGTAGCATCTCCCACATAAGTGATCAATGGCTTGTTTTTTTCCATGAACTTTGGGTACTTTGATATTAAAGGTTCCTCTGGACTCCTTTTTCTCCAAAGATACAAGAATATTTTCTCATTTGTTTGCTATTAAAATGATAAACCTGTACTGACTGGATAAGGTGTTTCCCATTTTAGTTGTATTGAAACCAAGGAGTTCATCATTTTTCTTGCAAGTCACATTCACTGAGTTCAAATTCCCAGCGACTGTAAATGTACATTTGAATTCCAGGTAAGAAGGCCTTTCCAAAGTTTTGTTTTGTTATACTGATACACTGGACTCTTCTGTCACTCAGATATTATAGCTCTCTGTGGAAAGGTTTGAGTACTTTGCCATCATTTCTTCTAGAACAAGTAGACTTGTAAAAGCTGAATCTGTGGGATAGCCCTCATCCCAATCCGAGTGTGTCACCCAATCCGAGATGTAGGAGGAGGACTGGGCATCCAGGCGCCACAAGCTTCCTCAGGCCAGTATTTGAGCACATGGCGCAGGCGGGTAGGTTCAGGAGGTCACTACTGCACCTTCAGCTTGCTGTGATCTGTCTGTTTGTCCCTGAGTACACTTGCTGGTAACCAAATGCCCACTGCTGTATTACTTGTCCTGTATTCGCCCCATGTGTGGTTAGGATTTTGTGTAATCTTTCCTCTGTCCTTATGGACCAAGAGTTTCTGCTAAAGCAGTTCCAGGCAATGCCTGGCATTCTGTTTGTGTCTTTTTCTGTTGTTCATCATTTCATCCTTGAATATTCCTGAGCTAACAAAAAGCATTTATGTGTTGCTTTCATCATTCTGCATAAGGGCATTGGTGTTTTTTCGTGTAATGTCATCTGCCATGCTTGTGGAAGGATGCTGATTAGTACTAGTGGTTGTCTATAATGTTCCATCATCTGAGCCATGGCTGATACACAATCTACCCAAGTGGGCCATTGTTGTGTTTCTATTCTGGTAGCCTATTTTAAGTCTGGATAATAGCTTATTTTGCCAAACTATGGTAGGTTTGGAAAACCTGCTATACAGAGCCAATTTGTTTGGTTCCATGTCTTCTGGCGTTCTGGGTATAGGTAATCATATAACTTCCTGGGGCACCTATTTTCACATGGTTTAGGTACAGCGAGTATGCCACTCTTAAGTGGGTAAAGTACGGTAAATTCTGTACACTGGGTCCAGTTCATATTTGGACCAGGTTTACACAGGTTTGGTGTTGTGGGAATTAGGTGACAAAGTTTCTTCTTCAGCTGCTCCTTCATAATCCTCTAAATAATCATATACTTGTCCTTCCCATGTTAATGTTGTGAGGTTGAACCACATGCCAGTTGCATTGCCTTCTAGCCATGCATCTATAAAGATATTAATATATAGTTTAGGAAAGGTTGAATTTATGGCTAAATCACAAGTGAATGTGGTTTCAATCTCTACTCCTATAATGGTTGTTTTATAAACTCCTCTAATGTTGAGTATGTTCTGTCTAACCTTGGATGGTCTATACCAATAGTTGTTAAAGATTGCTCTAACACTAGAGGTGTTGAACCATACTTCATTAAAATGGCATTTGTCAGATTTCTTTTGTATCTCTTTGTATTATAACTATCTTTTTTGATCTAGCATATATATTTTGTTGGGATGATACCATGTTGTCTGTTGTCTAAAGTGTTCACAGCCCTGGAACCAGTGATAATTTAAGCAGTAAGCATACTTGATCCAGAAGCTGTCTATTCTTAGTTGGTATGATGCCCATATCCTATCATCTGTCCCCATCTGTGTATTTTGTATAATGGGTCTAGAATGTTAGGTCTATAGGTGGGCCATGGTATTTGTGGTTTGGGGGTAATGGTTGAGGGTGGGATTTTAGGTATGATAGCCACACTATTACTCCAACATATTCCAGAATATTTAACACTAAAGTTAATAATATAACATAATGCATGGCAAGCATAGACAATGGTGCCACATGATGAGTGGCACCATTTGCTCCAATTGCTCCAAAATGCAAATAGCCAATAATCCAGTAATATGTGAGCATAGGGTTGGTAATAACAATGTTATAATAGCTTTGGGTCTTATTGTTACCCAACCAGCCAACCACATGATTAGCATTTTCTTGTCACTTGTATTTAGTAAGCAAATTGTATAGTTTGCTATCAGGCTAGTAGTGTTATGATTACTGTGTATTTGGTAGCAGAAGTATACAGCAAGGTCCACCACTGGAATGATTCCCAGAAAGACAACAATAACAAGGATCACTGCACTGTATATATCAGTGCTCTCACACATGCACATACAAGCATTGCCTGTTAGCATGATGCTAAGTTCTCTAGTTTGGTTATTTGTAGTCCTCCCTTTCTCTCTGTGGTCCACACGGTGTTTCTAGTGTCAGGTGCTATGATCTCTGAGTTAATTTGTTCTTGTGCCTGCGAATACAAGGATAGGGTTTGATTATACTTCTGGTTTTTTCATCCGGATGATCTATATCTGTCTGTGTGCTGAGGACTTCCTCAATTGGAGATTGTCTGTTTATTCTAGATTTGTTATTTAGTTCAAAGGTAGCTTTCACCACGGCTTCAGAAAGTGGAGTATCTTTGTGTGCTATTAATTTTCATTTAAGTAATCCATTAAATCTTTCAATACTGCCTGCTGCAGTTGGGTTATAGGCCCAGTGGAATTCCCACATTATGTCAAGTGGGTTTTTTTTTTGTTTGTTTGTTTGTTTTTTTTTGTCAATATCTGTATTATTTTACCAGAAAAGTGGATTTTTTGACCACTTTATATTAGTCAGGGTATTCCATAGGCTGAAATCCTTGACCACAATGTAAATATTGTGAATTTTTGGTCTGGTTTGGATCCTAATTTAGCTATACCTAATCCTGTGCAGATGTTTACTATTGTGCATGTGTACTGTTTCTTAAACTCATTTAATGGTCCTATAAAATCCATTTGAAGGGTGATTAAAATGTAGTCTATGAGTGCCTATTTCATGGTAATTATGTTTAAGTCTGGTTTTGATTGCTGTGCATCCTTTCCTTTTCTGTATGGCATTTTTAATTTTAATGCTATGGCTATGTTCCTTTGAGTGAACCATTGGTATGTTGCATGGCTTCGTGCGTGTCCAAGGAATTTGTGTATATGTTATATTTCTTCTCTTGTAATCGCTGTCTATGTGTGTGTGGAGTTGACTTAATACACTTTCCTTCAATTTTGAGTTGTGTAGGTCCTGTCTGTTCAGCTTGGTAATGCGCTTTGAGTTTTATTGTTAAGTTTACTAGCTTATCTGCTCTGTTATTATACTTAGTCTGTAGGTTGTCTTTGTTTTGATGAGCATCTACATGTTATACTTGTATCTTAATGTCCTTACTGATCTATGCTATTTCTACTCAAACATCCTTAGACCATAAATCTTTACCATTAATTTTCCATTCGGTTAATCTCCATTTTCCTGACCAAATTATTATTCTGTTGGCTATACACCAAGAGTCTGTAAACAGGTGTAAGTTCTTTTCATTCTTATAGGACTGCCTAGCACCAATAAGGCTCCTATCACCTCTGCATGTTGTGCTGGTTTGCTCTTTCCTTCTTTTATTATTACCATTCTGTCTTCCTGCCTAAAAGTTGTCACTTTCCAGCATACCACATTGTTTTTAGTGGTGGTTAAGCCATCAGTAAACCAGTGTTAACCAGTGAGGGAGAATATTCACCCCCATGTTCCTATGGGTATCTGTTTCTGGGTAGGGGTGGTGTTGAGTGTGATTGGTACCTTGGTTTTGTTAATTGATACCAGTATGTGCTCTGACACAATTGGTACCATCCCCTGTGCAGTCAGGTTTGCTCCTCAAAGGAACTCCAAGAGGTTCCATTTCCAATACCTTCCCTCCATTGGCAACTCTGCCCATGCCTCTTCTGGTGCCATTATGAATTCGAGAATGGGCATAGTGGATCAGAGTACCACCAGGTTCTATCTTTTAGGATACTGTGGCACATGCAGAGTACTTCAAAGGCAATCCATGTTGTTTTTTTCAAAAAGTGAATACTTGGCATATGACTAAGGAAAACATTTGCAATAAAAGCTAACTGGTTTAATCTGTGGTTGTTTGACAAATATATTCCAATTGGCATATTCTTTATAAAGAGGATATTTGTTATCATGGTGTTATCTGCATTAATATAAATTAAATTACTAAATTGCTCTATATATTTTAATATAATTTTTGCTGTTTCCACCTGGGGTGGTCCCCAGGTAAAATCAGTTACTTTTTTCACTAACCATTGTATAATGGTTGGAGCAACAATTGCAGGTATGGTATATGTTGCCTCCAATATCCAAATAACTCTATTAAATGCTGGGTTTCTGTCTTATTCTGAGGTCTTGGTAAATTTTTTAATTTGTTAATTAATTCTGGGAGACTGGATGGTCCTCTAGATGACCAGTGTACTCCGAGGAATTTAACTTCCTCTGCTGGTCCCTTTACTTTGTCTTTATTAATTGTCCATTCTTCATTTGTTAGGTGTGAAATTAAGTCTGCTACTGTTTTATGTAATAATTATCATTTGCTATCAGTAAAAGATCATCTATGTATGAAAAAATTGTGACTTCTTCTGATCTGTGGAATGAATCTAAAGCCGATCTCAATGCGTTATGTGCTATAACTGGGCTGTTTTTGGATCCTTGTGGAATTCTAGTAAATTGATATTGTTTTCCTTT
Organism: Rhabdomys pumilio; assembly: GCA_030674055.1. Lineage (NCBI taxonomy): Eukaryota > Metazoa > Chordata > Mammalia > Rodentia > Muridae > Rhabdomys > Rhabdomys pumilio. The sequence continues at coordinate 73,210,388 of JANHMN010000012.1, read as the reverse complement.
CCATGAGACTGTGGTGATTTCCCTAGAGTTGGGGTGTACGGGAATACCAAAAACTTGTCTGTTAGGTCTATTGTGGCTAACTATCTGGGTGCCACCTGTCTAATTCACAGAAATGTATCTTTTACATCTGGCACCTGTCCAGGCATCTTCTCTGATAGGTTGTCTATGTTGTTTATGTTCCTATAGTCTACTGTAAATCTCCATTTGCCATTTGGTTCCTTTACTGGCCAAATCGTGCTAGTGTAGTTAAAGTTTTGTGTTGGCTTTATAATACTGTCTTTTAGTAACATTTGTATGGTGTCCTTCACTGCATCCATCTTCCCTTTTATGGGGTATTGTGGTTTGAAAGAGGGTGTATTTTAGGTAGTTCTATCTGTGGAAATTTAACTGTAGTCAATAATATCTTTGGTATACTTTTATAATTTTAAAATTTCAGACATAATTTATGTATTGTGGATAGTCCTATGATATTTTCTGGGCCACTGCACAGAGCAAAACCTAGCTTATAGTTCTTATCATTTACCTTTAATATTAATCTAGCTAGGGGTTCTGAATTTGTCTCAAACTCCTTCTACATCTATGTAGCCCTTAATTTTAGCTGTATTCAGAATCTGTCCATCATCTAGAGTATATATAATAATTTCACTACCCATGTCCAACAGGCGTTTAAAAACTTTGGTGGTGCCATCAGGTAGTGGTATTCTGAGATTTATATGTTGCATCCCTGAGATTAAAAGGGACCTCCTCATCCTCTCAGGTTGTTTCTGAGTGGCTGCCTGTTCACAGGCATTTGTTGTTGAATTCTCGGTAAGGAGAATTCAACAACAAAAGGCCTATGAACAGACTGCCACTCAGAAACAACCAGTTACCCCGCCCCCCCCACCCCCCCGGGCAGCACTAATGTTGGCTCAGTTTAGGAAAATTCTCTTGAAAGGAACTCTACAACATCTCAGAATGACCCTGGCTGGACCATTGCAAGGATGTCAAACTGTGACAGATGCCATAGACTTTTTTAAAATCATACAGAAAGTTAGAGTCAGAGAAGGTAGTATCCCTACCCATAAAGGGTAAGAAATTTAAGGGAATGAGGAGATTGTTCAAAAATACAAGACCATTTGGAAGACCAAATACCAACCTCCCAATTAGACTTGGATCAAGCAAACCATGGAATCCCACCAGATGCTTGTTTGGGCATGGTCCTCACAGGCCTCTTTTTAGGGCAAAGAGGGGCCAATTTAAAGTGAGGCTGCTAGGTGGAGCTCCAGTCTCAGGATCAGTAAATGGCCTGCAATTCAATGCTCCGCTGCTAGATGAAGCTCCAGCCTCAATCCTGTTGACTGTCGTGAAACGTCTTGAACTGCCTCAAATTGTGATCATGGACAGAGGCGGGAAGAAAAACCTCAAAACTCGAAGGAAAGGTTACACTAGTTTATTTATTCATGAGTGGCAATAGACAGACAAATAGCGAAATGGGATCGCATTCATTCACACGCACATACTCTTCACTAACCTCCAGTGTGGCCCGATGTTCACCGCTTCAGATGAGGCTCGTGAAGGGTTTTACGTTTTGGGTCTGGCTGGAACTCGGTCCCTGGTGCAACTTTCCAGTCTGTAGTGCTTCTTTACTGGTCTGGTGAGAACTCGGTCTGCAGTGCGGCCTTTCTCGTTTGGCAATGGGCATCTGGGTCAGGAATCGAGCAATTTTGCGTGGGCCAGACCAGAGTTTTTAAGTTACTTTCAGCCAATCAGGATTGAGGCGTTTACCTTGCCACCTTTACGCGCGCACGCACACGCACACACACACACACACACACACACACACTGGGGCTGTTTTCATGGTTACCTCTTAGCCAATTACAATTAAGGCGTTCACATTTCAATTTTATCGTAGAGCACACACTCTTGGTTTGTCTAGGTTTCCATAGTTACATTCATCTATGATATTGTTTTTACATTTTGTTCCTTACAGGAGGGGATCTGCAGTGGGGTTCAGGTACCAAGAGATCGGGGATAGGAAGTGAGATTCAGGAGAGAGAAGAAAGATCAATAGTTGGATAAGCTTGAAACCTGGGACGAATGAGGCTCCTGAGAGAATATGAGGTGATCCTAGCTGAGACTTCTAACCATGGGAGATATAAAGCCTGGTGTGGGTACCTCCTATAGCCAGGCAGAAAGAACCTGCAGTGAAAGGAGGAGGACACCAAACCACTCACAAAACCTTCAGCCCAAAATTTCTCCTGCCTGCAAGATGAGTAGGGATAAAGATGGAGCCGAGATAGAAGTAATGGCTCACCAATTACTGGCCCATGTTGAGACCCATCTCTGGGAAAGAGCCAACCCCTGACACTATTCATGATATTCTGTTATGATTGCAGATGGGAGCCTAGCTTAACTGTCATGTTGGAGGCTTCATCCAGCAACTGATAAAAACCTATGCAGAGATTCACAGCCAAATATTAGAAAGAGCTGAAGGAGTACTATGGAAGTCAGAGTCAGGGATTAGGGTAGTCGGAGTGCTCAAGTACACCTAAGAAGACCTATAAAGTTAACTAACCTGGGCCCATAGGTGCACACAGAGACTGAGCCACTAACCAAAGAGAATGCATGATCTGGACCTAGGGCTCATATATTAGCAGATGTGCGGCTTGTTATTCATGTGGGACCCCTAACAGCAGTAGCAGGAGTGGTCTCTGTCTTGGAATATTGTGCCCGCTTTTGGATTCTCCTTTCCCTAGCTGGGCTTGCCAGGGTGATTTGGTATTAGTGGTAGGATGTGAAATCTCCTCTTCTCTGAGTAGAACTGTGGCTCTTCATGCCCTCAGGGATCTTTGGCAAATATGGGTTCATGAAGGCAATGGGGAGCAGAGATGATAAAGGGGGTGGGGCTCAGAAGCCCTGTGAATACGTAGGTGAACGATCACACAGAGACTAGCTTCAGGGAGTCACATTAACTTTACTTGGGATGATTCAATGCTTTTGTAATTTCAGGGGATGGGGTAGAAACATCTAGAATGGGTAAAGGTCATTGGCTGGAGGCTTAGGGTACCAAAGTGCAACATTAGGATAGGGAAGCATTTCAGGAGTCTCTGATGCTAGCTGAAAAGGCTTCTTATCAGGATAAACAAACTTGATCCTGTATTCTAACCAAGGCTATGTGACATTCCTCATGCAGAGGAGTATGAGTTCTGCAGACACAGTTAGAAAAGGAGAAGCCCTGCCAAGGAAGGAAGTCCTCCATACTGTGCCAAGCTCAAAGGCTATCAAGTCAGTTGTAGACTGGGACCTTAATTAGCAGTTTTCTCACAGAGAAGGGGAGGAGGATAGGGAAATGGAGTGTGAGGATGAGTAGGGAGGAGGGGGGGAGCTATGATTGGGATATAATGTGAATTAATTAACTAATGAAAATGACATGCTAAAAACAAATATGTAAAAGAAATCATAGGCATAGGCTTTAGTCCAGTTTTTTGTACCAACAACTCAAGAAGTAATATATTACAATAGCTACAGTATAATTAATATCCCATATCATACTTATAGAAAAATTTGATAAAACAAGTATGCATTTTGTCATACTAGATAGGCTTAACTCCTACCTTATGCCAACCATTTTTCTATTTTAGTGAATCTTTTACTTGATGGTTTATTCTTTAGATACATACAAAAATATTCAGTTGAAAATTAGTACAGTGATGACAGAATAGCTCAGTGTGTGTTCTAAGAAGGCTCATGAATTGAATTCAATCTCTGCTACTTAAATGGTAGGAGAAAAGAACTGACTCCTGTAAGTTTTATTCTGACTTCACATGTGTGTATCTACACATGTGTTCGAATGTGTGTCTGTGCTCATGCGCGCACACACACAGACACACATACACACAAACCCCAAATGATATAAATTTAACATTTTAAATTAGTATAATAATAAAACTTTTTCCTCACCATTGTTGTTTTTTGAGAATCATATGAGTTAAAGATAATACATTGTTATAGAAGAAAATTAATAGTTTTAAGTTGTGCCTATATACATAAGCTTCTTTGATGTTGATAAGTTTGATTTTGTTATATGGACTTATTCTTCTAACATTTGGTTATGGCAGCATGTTACTGTTCCATATCACCTTTCTTATGTTCTATGATACCATCCCTACAAGTGTTTCAGTTTTAATATACTTCCTTTCCTTCAAGTCCTATTGAAAGTTAGATGCTGAGTAACATACCACTCATAATTATGATTAGTTGTTTCATATTGATTACATGTATTACTTATGCATAAACTCTCTATACACCAGGTCTAAAACAATATAAAAATGTAATTAAAAGATAACCATAGTGCTCAGAACTGTAATGTTTTAAATGGTTTTAGCATACAGTCTGTTATTTAATATTGAGCACCTTAGATTAATTTTGAGACTTGATTAATGGAACTTTCATCTTACAATTCAATTTTAACCACAATAATTTTTTGTATAAAAAATTCAGTAACTGTTGCTGTTACTGTAATTAATTACATGCAATCAACAAAAGACTTTCAACAATTTAGCAAAGTACTGAATCCAGGCCCATAAGAGTTTGTCTTTGAATCGTGGATTAATTAAAAGGCAAACACTGCTACTTCCATTACTTTTAACAAACACAATTACACAATTATTGCCAGGAAAGAATTATTTTCACAGAATTCTAATTAAAATTCCAGTTTTGTACTTAATTCTTTTAACCTCTGAACAATATACTTTCTTAACGTGTATTTGTACATTCAAATTAATTTGGCTTTTTGAACTCCCATTGTAAAGTTAAATTGGTTTCTTTAGAAATAGTGCATTGGTTTTATCCCCTGCCGAGTGTGAGGTGGGCATAAGCTGAGGCCTCAGCCATTGGCCCTATGTGCACTCTCATTCCTGTGTCTTGTTCCTGTTCATTACACTACATGTTTACTTTATATTTAGCAGACTATGTTCCTTATAATGCTTCGATGTCTAGATAATTATTTTTGACTGGTGTGGCCCACTCTGTTTCTTCATCTTCACTTCTACATTTCTACATCTGCTAAATGGAAGCACTGGTAGGTCTGTCTTCATTGTGTGTTGTACGCTCTCAAGATGCTAGCATATACAAAGCTTTCTGAATAGAATCACAGGCATATGAGCAGTGGCTCACTTCAGACCCTGGCAGGAATGGCTGAGGACTCCTATCCTCCCTCAGTCCCTACTTGTTACAGGGTATGACCTGCATACCCTGAACTCTCAAGCATATGGGCTGGGCTGCACTTCCCCAGAGGCACTTCCCTGTATAATCTAGCCATTTTGTACCTTTGGTCTGTCTGCTGAACCTGGTTCTCTTCTCTCCCTTCGTTCTTCTTTTCTCTCTTCTCCTAAAATGGCACAAGGTCACATCTACTCTAGACTCTCCCAGATGACTTTGACTCTGGCTCTGCTCTCTCTTATCTACCACAAACTTTCTCCTCCAACATACCTAGAAGTCATGTCATTTCTTTTTGTTTCCTTTCTTACCCTGTTATGCCCAGGTCTCAGGACCTCCAAGAGATCTCAAAGAATTGCCATATCCTCTGTAAAGATACATAAGAGCCTTTATTTCAAACTCAAGTTTGAACCGAAAGTTGCACAAATTAAAGTTGCGGCCCCATGTCAGAGAGTACATAGATTATATATACAAATGGGTTACATAGGGGGAGGGAAGCGGCAAACAAGAACAACTTTAATGTTTTTACAAACCGGTTGCAGCTTCCTCAAAACTCTTAATTGGCATGATTTCTCTCTAAGGATGCATGGTTTTTGCTCTTCCTAAAGCCATAAGCCACCTGGGTTGGGGAGTGGTTAGCCATTTATCAGAGAGGGTGCTGGCTCCAGGCCGTATAGAGGATGATACACTGGTTTTGTTGGTTTGTTTGTTTATCTGGTTCCCAGAATGTGGGTGCTATTAGAGAGAAGATTTGTGTCCTTTGGCACCAGTGGCGCCTTTTTTGGGTAAGGTCAGGTGGCAGGAAGGGGGAAGGGCTGTGGCTGTGGTGTGTGCTGACTTGCCAGACTTCTGGGGAAGTGCCTAGGCAGGTACTAGCCATTTGGCAGTTTAGCTTGGCTCCTTCATTCCCCACTCTGCTAGTAACTCTGGAGGCCAATCTTGGGCTCATTAACAGTCTAAATCTTCTTCACTAGCTGGTTGGTATTGAGACCTCATAACCATCGGTTGAATAGTTCCTAGCCTCTGTTTTATATATTGTAAAAGTTTGTTAATTATGCATGGCCCGAAAGTGAGCAACAGTAAAATTATAACCAGGGGTCCTGCAATTGCTGAAAGAAGCATGGTTAGCCAGGGGGAAGAATCAAACAGTGCATGATTTGGCCCTGCAGCTGCCAGCAAGGGGTTTATAATTGGCTTTATTAGTAGTCTGACTGTAAAAAGGAGCCTGGGAGGTCTTGTGGACTTAGACTTCATTTTGTGGGTTTTTGTGTGTGTGTGTATGTGTGTGTGTGTGTGTAAGCCAGAAACAGCAAGGCTAAGACCAGGTTAATTTTAACTTGAAAGGATTTGTGCTCCTTTGAACTCTCCATTGCAGTGGTGGTGCTGCAGCAATCCCGTCCACTTTAACAGCAGTTGGCATGGTCAGCAAGTCGATGTAAGATCCCTTCCACCTGGGTTCCAGCACTGTGAAGTCACTGTGAAGCCTCTTTACACAGACCCAGTCTCCGGGTTTGAACTCGTGTGGTTCTGGGACCAGGCCTATTTCATAGAGGGCACACAGTTTAGGCCAAACCTGCTAATGAACTGTGTTGCTCTAACCTTAGGTATTAACTCATCATCTTCTAGTTCTGTAACAGCTACAGACTGGAGACTGGAGACTGAAGGGGGAATATCGTACATGATTTCAAACGTCATTAACCCTATCCAGTTAGGAGAGTTCCTTACCCAGTACAAGGCAAAGGAAAGGAGAGTGACTCAGTTTTCACCAGTTTTCAGGACTAATTTGGTCAAGGTCTCTTTTAAAGTTTGGTTCATTCTCTCTACCTGTCCTGAACTTTGGCGGTCTATATGCATAATGTAATTTCCAATCTGACCAATAAATCTTGCTACATCTTGGCTTACATTGGACACAAAAGCTGGTCCACTGTCTGATCCTATCATATGAGGGAATCCGTACCTGGGCAGGATCTCCTCCAGCAACTTCTTAGCCACTACCTTTTCAGTTTCAGTTTTTGTTGGGAATGCTTCTGTTCATCCAGAAGTGTCCATGAATACTAGTAGATATTTGTAGCCATATTTCCCTGGCTTGATCTCTGTAAAATCAACTTCCCAGTAAGCCTCTGGTTTCTTACCTCGTATCCGAGAGACTGGATGTTTAGCTGTCTTGTGGGTGTTGGTTAATTGGCAAGCTTTGCAACTTGACACTATGCCCTGGATAACATCCTGCATGTCTCTGAAAGTCACTGTTGACTGTCTCACTGCATCAGTCATTTGTCTCACTCACATGTGAGTGACTCTGTGGATTTTCCTGAGGATAGACCTTGCCACTGAAGTAGGTAATATTAGTTTACCTTCAGCTGTTTGCCACCAACCATCTGAACACTGCCTCATGGGCTGATTTTTGGCCCATTTGATCCCTTCTTCCATATAGGCTGGATGTTCTGGCAGGTTGGGACTGGGCAGTTCTGGTAGGGTCACTGTGAACACCAAAGTAGCTGTTTCCTTCAATGCTACCTCTTAGGCAGCCTTATCAGCTAGATTGTTTCTTCTGGACAATGCAGTCACCCCCTTTTGATGGCCTGGACAGTGTATGATCACCACTTTCTTTGGTAGCCAGAAAACTTTAAGCAACTGTAGGATTTCATCTTTATTTTTAATAGTCTTTCCTTCTGCAGTCAAGAGCCCTTTCTCTTGGTATATGGCTCCGTGCACATGAGCAGTGGAAAATGCATACTTGTTGTCCGTGTAGATGTTGACAGCCAGCCCTTTCTCATGGTAAGGACCTGGGACAGAGCTCTCAGTTCAGCCCTTTGAGCTAAGTTGCCTAGGGGAAGAGACTGAGCCCAAATTACCTCTGTTTCCTTGGTTACTGCTGCTCCCACTCTCCTCTGACCCTCTGGAATGAAACTGCTTCCATCTGTGAACCAAGAATGCTCTGCTCTGGCAGAGGGGAGTCCTTTAAATCAGGTCCAGTGCTGTGCACCTGGGACAGGATTTCACTGCACCTGAAAAGTGGGTGGTCCAGATTTGGGTCAGGTAGGAGGGTCGCCTGATTCAGAGTAGGTGGCTGGAAAGTAACTTGGCCAGGGTTAATTAGTTAGGTCTGGTAATGTGTCATGCGAGCATTACTGAGCCATTGGTCAGGCGGCTATTTGAGTACTCCCTAGATTGCATAGGGAGCTAAATTTTATCCCAAAGTCAGTTTGTCTGCATCGTTGACCAGTAATGCTGTGGTTGCAATAATACACAAGCAAGGTGGCCATCCTGCTGCCACTGGGTCCAATTTCTTTGACAGGCAAGCCACCGGCCATTTTCATGGCCCCAAAGTTTGAGTCAGGACCTCTTTGGCTATTTCCTCCCATTCATCTACATATAAGTGAAATGGTTTGGTGATATCAGGCAACCCCAAAGCGGGAGCTGACAGCAGGGCATGCTTTAGTTTCTCAAAAGCCCCCTGATGGTCTTGGGTCCAAACAAAGTCCTTGGTCTCTCCGGTGGCTTCATATAAAGGTTTGGCTATTCCGGCAAAGCCTGGAATCCATAGTCTGCAAAATCTGGCAGACCCCAGAAATTCTCTTACCTGTCGTGGACTCTGGGGGGTGGGGATGTTGAGAATCATCTCTTTTCTTGCCATGGATAGCCACTATTAGACTTCCTTCAGGATATAGCCAAGATAGGTGACCTCAGTCTTACAAAGCTGTGCTTTTCTGGCAGATGCCTAATATCCCCTGTTCCCCAGAGCCTGTAAGAGGTTCTGGGTCCCTTTCTGACACCCTTCTTTTATTTCTGCTGCAATGAGAAGGTCATCTACATACTGTACCAGGGTTTTGTCTGGGTTGTTAACTCTGTACTCACCCAAGTCTTCATGTAGAGCTTCAACAAAGACAGTGGGTGAATTTTTTTAGCCTTGAGGCAGACGGGTCCACAGGAGTTGCCCATTAATGACTCTCAGAATCATGCCATTCTAAGGCAAAGTACTTTTGACTTTTGGGGGCCAGAGGTAAGCTGAAGAAAGCATCTTTCAGGTCCAGGACAGAATACCTTCTCCAGTTTGGGAGAATAGAGATTAGCAGGGTGTAAGGATTAAGCACTATAAGATGTATGTCCATCGCTCTGTGGTTAACTTCCCACAAGGCCTGAACAGGATGGTAGTCATTTGACTGGTTTTTTCACAGGCAACAATGGGGTGCTCCAGGCTGACTGCATTGCCTGAGAACTCCAAAGGCCAGTAATTTTGTGATCTGTGGAGTAATACCCTTCTGTGCCTTCTGTGACATGGGGTATTGGCAGACTCTTACAGGGTCTGCACCCAGTTTGAGTTTGACAAACACAGGAGGTCCATGTTTTGCTAGTCCCATACCTCCTGTTTCTGCCCACGCCTGGGGAAATTTTTCCAGCCAAACTTCCAGATCCTGTTCAGGGGTTGCTGGTGGCTCATATAGTCTATATTCAGTTTCAGAGGCTGGATTAAATGTTAGCACTTGGATCAGGTTACCTTTCTGATCTGTAAGCTGGATTTCCCCAGGGTTAAAATGAATCTGAGCTCTTATCTTGGCTAGCAAGTCTCTCTCTACTAAGGGGGATTCAGGAATGACAAGGAATGAATGGGTTACCCTTCCCATTCCCAAATCCGCCGTCCTCTGAGTAGTCCATGAATGCTGTTTGGCACCAGTAGTCCCTTGGACCCAGGATTTTTTACTAGACAATGGTCCTTCAGCCTTCACAAGCACTAAATGTTGAGCTCCTGTATCAATCAGGAAGTCTAAGGGCTTCCTCTTCCACTCTAAGTGTTACACTGGGCTTGGGGAGGGGTTCTGAGCCCTGACTTCCTCAGTCATCTTCTTCCATGGTTATCATGGTCTTGTTTTTGGGCTTTTTCCATAGTCATTCTTTGACCCAATGCCTTCCTCTTTGCAATAGGCACATTGATTCTTACCTAGAGCTGGTCAGCAACCTTCTCCAGAGCTGACCAACAGCCTTCTCTGGGTATCAGTTGACTGCCTTCTCTGGGCTCCCTCCCTTCTGCAGTGTTCCTGAGCTGACACTTTCTCTCTTTCAGGTCCAGGTTACCATTGGCTAGTAGGACGTTGGCCAGGTTCCTGTTTAATATCTTTCCTGTTTTATTATTTTTTTTCTTTTTTTATTCTTTTTTTTAAACTGGGTACTTTATTTATTTACAGTACAGATGTCATCCCCTTTCCTCATTTCCCCTCCCTAGAACCCCCTCTTCTATACCCCATCTTCCTTTATGCTTTTATACCATTTTGATTACATGCATGTAGTAAGGTCAATTTTAGGGTGAGGGTCTAGCAAAACAATAGATGCAAATAGGAAGGAACAAGCAATACAGTAAACACAAGTGGTCAAAGGAAAAGCAAGGCATTAAACCCAGTTACATGAAAACTCCCATGATCATTGTTTTTGAAGGTTTATCAGGATGACCAAAGTATCTGAGCCTATGTCCCTATCCTAGCCCGAGGTCATTTTCATGTGTGAAGCCTACTTCCTTGTTCTAATCTAAAATTTAGAATCCTGTCTGAAATTACTTCTTTGTTCTGGCCTAATATTTAGATTCTGACCTGTGATTAATTCTTTGTTGTAGCCTACTATTTAGACTCCTACCTGAAATTACTTCTTTGTTCCAGTCTAATGTCAGATTCCTGCTTGAAGCCTACTTCCTTGGCCAATGTCATATTCCTGTCAAACAGCTCCTTTGCTTGTCCTTGGCCCATGTCTTCTTACCAAGCAGCCCCATAGGCTCTCCACTTCTCCCCCTTTTTAATTTTGTTAACAAGACTGAACCTGTCTTAGGTCATTCTGAGAAGTATACCTTACTGACCAGTCATGGAATATGCATTATTAAAGGCAATGTACCTGTGTCATAGGCTGGTAAAGCTCTGTGCAGAATCTTACCCATCCTTGGCTTGCCAGCTTGTTAATTTAATAACTTTATCTGGGGGTCCATTTTCATGTTTAAACCATGTAATTTGGATGCCAACATGTTGATTTTGTTAAAAATAAGCTTTAATATGATAGGCAGGAATAAAAGTATTCCCAGGACAAGAAGGGCTAGCCAAATCAAGCTATATATGCCATTTCTGAGGTTTGACCAAAATGGAAATGCTGAGCTCAGGCCATGGATAATTTTATCAGTATTATCTGCAGCATCAAAGGTCAACAGAGCAGCATTCTTTAAATCCATAATCTCATTATGCAAAGTTAACATACCCAGAGAGATGCTAGGAATATGCCAAATATCCTACAAGTGTCTTTAAAGTTTTTTCTAATTATAATGACAATCATTGAGAATTTCAAAAGTAACACTACTTCATTAATATTTGTCATGACACTTGGGATGGCTCCTAACTCTTAAATCCTGGACCTCCTTTATATAATCTGAATGGGTTATAAAGCATCATTTGTTGTTTCAGATACCTATATAAATCCTTTTGTATACTCAATACATTAGTAACATTTTTTGCTAGATTGTTAAGGAAAATAGTTGTCTTAACTCCTTGTGTCAATGCTATTGCAGAAGCAGTGCTGCTAACAATTAATGGAATTAAAGCTGTTATACCAGCAATAATCAAGCCTGCTACCCTCTTGCTTCTGGGTAAAGCCTAACTCACTTATTCCAGCACTTTCAAGCTTTTATCAGAGAATCAAGGTTTTCTAATACTCAGTGAAGTGAGATGAAAGCTGGTTGATAGACCTCTGTAACAGACATGCCAGGTTTCAACACACTAACATAATTGGAAATTATACAGTCATTGCAACTTACAATAAATACTGTAGAAGAGACAGAACCAATTTTAGCTTGACAATTAAAAGAGCCTTAAAACATGCACTAACCCTTAATTGAAATCCAGATCCTGTCCCAACATTATCTCTTGCTATTCTAACATCATAGCAAGCTACAGCTAGCTTCCAAATATGTTTCTGACAATGTCCAGATCCAGTCTTCCAAAAGTAGACTGCTATTTCCCATATTGGATTGATTTCTAGACCAGTACATGATTGAGTCTTAATAGCCGGCACCTTTAAGAAGAATACTAGAGATATAGTTTCTCTTTTCAATTCTCTATCCCACAAGGTCTAAAAATTTGAGGTGAAAGAGTTAAATTTTTTAAAGCCTTCAACAGATGGAGCCAAGAGTGCAGATCAGCTTGTTCTGTGCTCTGGGTGCCAGAAAATTGGTTGCCTATGAAATTAATTAGATAAGACTCGGGAGTCAGGAGTGCAGGTCAACTTGTTCATGCACTTTTCACTTCCAGGACTTGGCTGACCACAGAATAAATTGAATGGGACTTGATTCTCAAGAGAAGAAATGCTTGTGTAAGATATTTCCCCATGACTGTTTCTTGAACCTGTCACAGAAGGTGAATAATGAACAGGTGCTTTCCATAGATACTTAATCATTATTCCCCCTTACTTCCCCTGGGTTGTGGTTTTGCCCTTTAAACTCTCTACACTTTTCTAATTCGGGGTCATACTTCCTTACCTGCCTCTGCATAGGTCAGGCTAGAAGTGTGGCCTCACTGCATTGATTTGAAATATATCTCTTGCTGATGGCATTGAGTTCGGTGTCTTGTGAGTTATTGGGTGGCCATGAATTCTCAAGGATTGAGTTGGGGGAGTTCCTCCCTTTCTTGATGACCTTACAGAGGCAAGGCACCTTGTCCCATCTGGAATACAGTCAAGCAAAGGTGGGTCAGTAACATATGTCCGATATAGCACCCCAGTCACCCTTGTCAGGGCACTCAGCAAGCTCACCGGTCGGCATCATTCTTTCTCTCAGCAACAGTATGTTTCACCAATCTTTAAGTTTCCATGGGCCTCTTCCACAAAACCTTGTCCTAGAAGATTGTACAAACTCCCAGTAATAAATTATTGACAAAAAGTTTCAACTGCTCAACTACAATTGCCAGACCCATTATCTGCTTTATTTTAAATTGAATATTATATTTATTTACCATTCAATGTTATCTCCTCTCCCATTCTGCTCCCCCAAAACCCCTTACCCCATCCACCCTCCTCCTATTTCTATGAAGGTTTGCTGCCACAATCCTCCCATTCCTGCCACCCTGCTCTCAAATTCTCCAACACTAGGAAATCCAAACTTTAAGGCACCAAGGCCATCCACTTCCACTGATGCCAGGCAAGTCCACCCTCAACTACTTATACAGGTGGAGCCATGAGTCCCATTCTTTGTATTCTCAGACTGGAGATTTTAGAGTGGCTACTCCATCTTGTTTCTTAGGACCATTTGCTTGAAAAAATTGTTTTTCAGCCTTTTTCTTTAAGATAGAGTCTGTCTTTGTCACTGAGGTGGATATCCTGTATGCAGCAAAATGCTGGGTCCTGTTTGCATATCCAGTCTGCTAGCCTATGTCTTTTAATTGGGGGATTGAGTCCATTGATATTAAGAGATATTAAGGAACAGTAATTGTTGTTTCCTGTTATTTTTGTTATTAGAGGTGGAATTATCTTTGTGTGGCTATCTTCCTTAGTATTTGTTGTTAGAGGAATACTTTCTTGCTCTTTCTAGGGTATAATTCCCCTCCTTGTATTGGAGTTTCCCTGCTATTATCTTTTGTAATGCTGGGTTTGTGGAAAGATACTTTGTAAATTTAGTTTTGTCATGGAAAATCTTGGTTTCTCCATCTATGGTAATTGAGAGTTTTGTTGGGTATAGTAGCCTGGTCTGGCATTTGTGTTCTCTTAGGGTCTGTATGACATCTGTCCAGCATTTTCTTGCTTTTATAGTATCTGTTGAGAAGTCTGGTGTAATTATGATAGGTTTGCCTTTATATGTTACTTGACCTTTTTCCCTTACTGTATTTAATATTCTTTTTTGGTTTTGTGCATTTAGTGTTTTGATTATTATGTGATATGAGGTATTTCATTTTTGTTCTAGTCTATTTGGCTTCTTGTATGTTTATGGGCATCTTGTTCTTTAGGTTAGGGAAGTTTTCTTTTATAATTTTGCTGAAGATATTTGCTGGTCCTTTATGTTGAGAGTCTTCACTCTCTTCTATACCTATTATCCTTAGGTTTGGTCTTCTCATTGTGTCCTGGATATCCTGGAAGTTTTGTGTTAAGAACTTTTTGCATTTTTCATTTTCTTTGATAGTTGTGTCAATATTTCCTATGGTATCTTCTGCAGCTGAGATTCTCTCTTCTATCTCTTGTATTCTGTTGGTGATACTTGCATCTATGACTCCTGGTTTCTTTCCTGGGTTTTCAATCTCCAGGGTAGCCTCCCTCTGTGATTTCTTTATTGTTTTTACTTCCGTTTTAATATCCTTGATGATTTTGTTCAATTCCTTTACCTGTTTGGTTGTGTTCTCTTGTAATTCTTTAAGGGATTTTTGTATTTCATCTTTAAGGGCTTCTACCTGTTTACCTGTGTTCTCTTGTACTCCTTTAAGGGAGTTACTTATGTCCTTCTTAAAATCCTCTATCATCATCATTAGTAGTAATTTTAAATCTGAATCTTGCTTTCCTAGTGATATGGGGAATTCAGGACATTCTAGTGTGGGAGAATTAGGTTCTAATGATCCCAAGTACCCTGGGTTGCTGATGCTTTCTGTTCTTACACTTGCCTTTTACCATCTGGATCTCCTTGGTTCTACCTGCCCTGTCTCTGACTGGAGCCTGTCCTTCCTATTATCTTGGTTGTATCAGAAGTAAGATACTGCCTGGGTTAGAGCACCTGGGAGGCCTGCTTCCTCCGGGTTCTCTGAGGGGCAGAGCTGCAGCCTGGGATCTGCTCAGTGCTTGGGCCCCTTAATTTTTTCTTTAATCTTTAGTTTCTCTGTTATGGAACACTTTCTCTGCAACCTCTACTAAATTTCTCAATGACTTTTCTTCTAGTCTTTCTAACTTCTGTAACTTTCTTTTAATGTCTGATGCTTACTGATTTATAAAAGCGAGTGACACTGTGTTGGAATTCTTCCTGTCTTTGAGATTTAAGTGTGTATAGTGATGGAAAGCATCCATGATCCTCTCGAGGAACTCTGTTGAACTCTCATCATCTCTCTGCCTTACATCATAAACCTTAGCCAAATTAGTGGGCCTGGAGACCGGCCATTAAACACTGGCGATAAATGTGGACATTCTCTTTCCCCTTACCTGTGTTGTAATCCCAATCTGGTCTCCAAAGAGGGAATCATTCATCAGTATCTGCTGGGTTCTGGGTTGGGGTGCCAATGGCCACCTAGGACATTCTTCTGGGCCTCTAGGATGATATGGTCTCTCTCTTCTGTTGTAAAAAGAATCTGTAACATCTGCTGACAGTTATCCCAAGTGGGCTGATGGGTAAACAGGATGGTATCTAAGAGACCAATAAATTCTTTGGGATTATCAGAAAATCTAGCATGTTCTCTTTCCAATTGTAAAGATCAGCAGTAAAGCAGTAGGAAAAGGCCAGTAGTGGTGAGATTGGTCCCCCCCTCCCCACCCACTAGCCCTGCTGCCCTCGGGGTAAAATCATGGCTCTGGTTTCAAGGCTTGGGATTGCTCTGCTGCGGGCCTGCTCATTGAGCCAGGCCTCCCTCCATCCTGAAGAGGACACCATTGGAACTTGGGGCACCCACCTTATGGGAACCTGAGTCACCCTCCCCATGGGGTACGAGGGTGAGGACAGAGTCAGCTAGGTAACTGCCAGCCCTGCTGGGGGAGTCTTTGGGGGCAGGAGCTTAGGTTCTGCAAATGAGGGCAGAGGAGCAGCTCCCAGAGGTGAGTGTTCGAATGGAGACATGGGGGTCGGTGCTCATGCTGGTGGGTATTCATGCACAGGAACACTGGTCCTTCAGGTAAAACCTACACAGGTGGGAGAAGCATGTGTGATTGTCCTGTTGGCCCATATACATGGGGTCACAAGCTCCACTGGCCCCGCTGGCCTGCTGGACTGCCATAGTGGAGGTGCCTGTGTCTGTGCAGGTGGGGGGGGGGGCTCGGGGGGATGGCGGCATTTCCCCATAGGGAATGGCAGGAGAGGAGTCTGGGGGCAGAAATTGAGAAGTGGGTACGGATGGGGGAATTGGTCCCCCATAAGGAATGGCAGGAGCGGAGTCCGGGGGCAGAAACTAAGAAGTAGGAGTGGGTGCAGGTGGAGGAAGCGGTCTGTCATTGGTGCCTGAGTAGAAGGTGGTGGCAGAAATATGACTTCCTCCAGAGTACTATCCTGTTAAACGGGATAAGGGGATTTTGAAGGTTTGGAGACTTCTCGCTCTCTCTTCGGTTTCTCTGCCACTAGGGCAGGCGTAGTTCACTCAGGTGAAGAGCTGTTAGCAGGGGCTGGAAGAAAAGACTTAACCCACGGAGGAGATTGGCAACCAGATCTTTCCAAACTACAATATATGGACCTGTTCGGGGTGACCCTGTGCCTTCCGAAACATCTTGTCTTCCACTGCCAGCACCGTGAGGAGATGAAAAGTTCTTTCCGGTGGCCACCCAACCTCAATGGTGGACCACTCAGAGCTACAGTACGTCTGCATCTTCCCCTTCTTTACGTCGACTAAGAGGTTGTGGGCTCTGGCCCTTACTTGCTTAAAATGAGCTAGAATGTTGTTAAGTGGGTGAGAAGGAAGGGTTCTTGAGTCAGTCTGTCCCACTGCATCCATCACAGTCAGGTACAACACAAGACCAAACACTCCTAACAGCACTACAGACAAACTTACACACACAGGATAGCCACGTCCTGACTGGAAACAAAAGGCACTAGGGCTCACAGATTCCCTCCTCAAGAAGTGGAAGCAGAGTGGGTGTGAAAGTAAGATGTTTTGCGGTCCCTCATCAACAGGAAATTTCTGAAGAATAGAAACCGCTTCTGTCCTATCTTTCCAACCTATATGATGGACAGGAACCTCATTTGATTTTAATCTGGGGTCGTTTTGACCCCTGCAGCTGTGATACTCCAGCGCTTCCACTTTGATCACCCTTTGCTGCAACACAGTTACCTTAAGGCTTTTTTGGATGCCAAAGACATGGCCAGAGAACCAATGGAAAGATATGGCCAGAACCAATGCCAAAAATATGGCCAGAGATAACAGACAACAGACACGGATAATACAGAAATACTGTCAAACATTCACGCACACGCACTCACCCACAGCAGTAGGCTTCTAGAGTTCTGTTGGGGAATCCCGAGCCCCCAAATGTTATGCCCAGGTCTCGGGACCACCAAGAGATCTCAAGGAACTGCCACATCCTCTGTAAAGATACATAAGAGCCTTTATTTCAAACCCAGGTTTGGACCGCAAATTGCACAAATCGAAGTCAGGGAGTATATAGATTATATACACAAAGTGGTGGGGGGGAGGGAGCGGGGAGAGGGAAGCAGCAGACAAGAAAAGCTTTAAAGTTTTTACAAACTGGTCGCAGCTGCCTCAGAACTCTTAATTGGCATGGTTTCTCTCTAAGGATGCATGGTTTTTGCTCTTCCCAAGGCCATAAGCCAGTTGGGTTGAGGAGTGGTTAGCCATTTATCAGAGAGGGTGCTGGCTCCAGGCGGTATAGAGGTTGCCACACTGGTATAGAGGTTCCCACACTGGGTTTGTTGTTGTTGTTGTCGTTGTTGTTTGTTTGTTTGTTTGTTTATCTGGTTCCTAGGATGTGGGTGCTATTAGAGAGAAGATTTGTGTCATTTGGAGCCAGTGGCATCTTTTTGGGAGGGGTCAGGTGACAGGAAGGGGGATTTCTACGTGAGGGGGAAGGGGGAAGGACTGTAGCTGTGGTGCCCCAGGCTTCTGGGGGAGCGCCCGAGGCCGGTGGTACTGGCCAACTGGCCTTTTTGCTTGGCTCCTTTAATCCCCATGGTACTGGGTTTTGAAAGCTGGGAGTGGCATAAATGAAATCCCTTCCAATCTACTGATCTGAGTCTCATAGGGTATGCATGAATCATTTCTTTTTCTTGCTCGATTTGCCAACCACTAAATTTTATTCTAGTGTTGATCTCTTCAGTTGCTTCTTCTCCACACCTTACCTAATCATCTCTCTCTCCTTATATACTCAGCACAAGTTCCCTCTCTCTGGTACCCTTTAGGTCACCCACTATGAGGACATCTCCTTGCTGTACCCTTGGGGCTTTATCATGTGGGCAACTGTACCGCATTTAGACACTTCATCTTCTCTTATCACTAGAACCCTTCTTTTCCAAAAACCTTTCCCCGTGTACCTCTCTAACTCTTTTCTCCTCTACGTGCTCTAACAGCCTGTTTCTCCCCTTTTCCTAGGTAAGTGTCATAGTGGAGCTCCCTTGCATTGTCTACTTTTACTATAAAGGCCACATTGGTGCAACAGGAAGCTTCCTCCCATCTGACTACTATGACTACTTCCTCTCACCATCACTTGGAGAGAGATGACTCTCCTTTGTGATTTGGGACTTTTTTTTTTTTCTTTCTGACAGCTCTCCTGGTTTGCTTGAGGACACCCTGATTGAAATTCCTGTTACCAGGAATTACACCTACACTTTCTGTTCCTTCATGTCTCCTCTCAGTTCCTTTCTGGAACCAACTCTTAGAAGCTGCTAAGTTTCACAGCTTCTCTACATACTCAAGGGTTTGCAACCCTTTCCTTGCCTCCTTCCTCTTGGAACTACTTGTCTATCTCTCCTTGTGCTTATCTGGGCCTGTACACTGGCAGTTCTCTTGTCTTCCTCTAGGAATCACTTTCAATTCTCATGTTCCTCTATGTCCTTGTGGCATACTGATACTGGAACCCTCCCTGAGGTGAAGTTCCTGCTTTTTCCTTTTTGTCCCATATGGCTACACTGTTCTCCTTTTCTTAGCTGCCTAAACTTTCCTTATGGTGGAGGTCATTTTGAAACCCTTCCTCCCTTTTGCTGTGGTCTCATTTTCTTTTTTTCTTTTCTTTTTTTTTTTTTCTTTTGGTTTTTTTTTTTTTTTTTTTCGAGACAGGGTTTCTCTGTATAGCCTTGGCTGTCCTGGAACTCACTCTGTAGACCATTCTGGCCTTGAACTCAGAAATCAGTCTGCCTCTGCCTCCCAAGTGCTGGGATTAAAGGCGTGCATCACCACCGCCCGGCTGTGGTCTCATTTTCTTTCTTGGACTAAAATTTTCTTAAATTTTCACAGTCTTACTGAAATTTGTTTGTTCTCAGTATAGCTTGATGGCTAAAATAGGCACATCAGAACTCCAAATTCTTGTAGATTGTAACAACTTCTATCAGCACAAGCAGATAATCCCAAAGTCTCTCATCTCTACAGTTCTACAACTTTCTACTCTTATACTTTTATTTATGATTTCTTTGTGCTTTGGTCTTAAGAAATAATTTAAGACTACTGTGTAAACTGTATTTATCTCAGGATTTGGAAATTCATTGGGTATGGTTAAAGAATCAAGAAAATCTATAACAGTATTTGATTTAAAACTTACAGCAAATGGCTTATGATTAAAATATATACATGAGCATTTTAATTTGCTATAACATTCTATATGTGAGTTAACTCTGATTTAGAGTATACTGTATTTTTAATGTGGATTCACCTCTTGTTAAAAAAAAATCGGTCTCCAAAGGAAACCTGTTTTAAACAGCAGTCACTTAACTCTCCTTCATCTTGACTGATGACCTCCTCGTCAGTATATAATCAGAAATATGACTAGTAAGAACCTACTCTAAAACTTGTTTTGTGAGTTTATCTCTTTGTAGAGTCTGGTAGCAAGGTAAATTGTGTCTAGACCTAATAGTAGTTCTAGAAAAGTGAGGCTTGAGCCCAGACTTTAACATAAGAAAGGCAGCTGAATCCTTGGGTGGAGGAGCTGGTAAGCTGTCTGCTAATAAACTGAGAAATCTAAAATTATCCTAGACATTCTAGCCATCAGAGATCTGAGAAAGATACATTTCACTAGAGCAAGCATGAAGTATAGACTAGATAAATCCCAAGTCTACTAAAAATCACAGACAAACCTGCTACCTGGATAGTTGCCAAAGTTCCTTCATGGTAATTTTGATTTTCTTACAGCAGAGTTCCCAGAACAATGTTAGTCTTCGGCCTCCAGGACCAGAAGATCCCACAGACTTAGCAGTGAAGGAGAAACTTGGAAGACTGGCTTTTCTTGTCTAGGCAAAGCAGGACAGTACTCTCCATTCCTGCTTGTCTGTAATTGGACAGGGTCCTAATGGCAGGTGAGGGGAAGAGGAGATTTTCAGTCAATGGCTGGCTTTGCCACATTTAAATCAAGCTCCAGGAGAAATTTTTCTGTGCCTCATCATCTTCTTTGAAGACTTTGAGGTCACAGAGCTGAGGTCTCTGTCTGTCAAAGTAAGCTTTTTGTTATTAAATATTTTAAATGCCATATTTAGCAGATCTCTGAAAAGCTTTGAGGACTATTATCTATTAAGTATATCGAGACTAAACAAACATTCTTTATTTCTAGTCACTTATTTTATTCTAACTTTGAATTCATACAGGAAGGTAAATAAAGCTTATTACTGTCATTAATTACATTAGTACTTAGCATGGTTGCAAGTAAAATTCTGAACACATTTAAAAAATGTAATCATTTATAAGGTGATTGACAATTATCTCTAACAATTATAATAAGTTATTACTTTTTGTAAGATTAGAATTTTACATTTTATTCTGTTATGTTTAGCTTTAAAAACTAAAAAAATTTGAATTAAAGCTTTTTAAATACAAAAATAAAATGGTTGATTATAGTGCACCATTATAGACTATTACAGGTTTTTTGGTTGTTGTTTTGTTTTGTTTTTGACTTATTTTCTTCAAATATATAAAGTCTTACTTTCCTACGTAGGTATGGACATATTTTACATTGCTTCCAGACTCTCCAAAGAGATAAGCACACAAAATAAGTTTTAAAGTAGCTTTTTTACTATTTTTTGTTTATTTAAATAAATTCTTCTAGGGTTATTCTCACAGATTCCATGATGTTACCATTGTACTAGGTTTCTATCTCAATTCTAAAATTCTCCCAAATTCAAGTAATTTCCCCAGTATTTTCTCCTCACATCCCTCTTACCTGGTTTCTCTGAGAATAACCCTGGCAAAGATTCCTAGTAAATGGGGACATATCCTGAACCATCAATCTTCTGTAACCAGGCAAGGCCTCAATTGATAGACTTAGGATACAGACCCAACTTCAGACCTTCAACCTACACTTTGTCTTGTCTGCAGGGTGTTCTGGGACCAGACCCTAGCATGATCACCACAAAGAACAGGGAGACTTCATCTAGCAGCTAATAGGAATAGATGCAGAGTCTCACAGCCCACCTGTGGAGAAAGGGTAGGAAGGATCAGAAGAACCAGAGAAGACAGGGATACTACACAAATAAAGCTCACAGAATCAAGTAACTGGGACTCAGGAGGAAGACAGAGATGAGAGGTTCTGTAGGGATCAAATCTAGGTCCTCTGCATATATGTTATGGCTGAGTAGCTGGTGCTCTCCTCTCTTTTGTCTGCCTTTGGGAACCATGCTCTTCTGCTGAGTTGCCTCATCAAGCCCTGATCTGAAAATATGTTCCTGGTCTGATTGTAGTTGGTTATGTTGTGTTTGGTTAAAGTCCCTAGAAGACCTGCTCTTGTCTGAGGGGATGTGTGGGTACCTGGGGGAGAGGGAAGGTGGGAGGCTGACTAGGAAAAGAATCAAGGGAAAACTACAGTTAGGATGATATGAGAGAATGATAATAATTAAAAATCTTGCTTTACAATGACTACTACCTGTGTCTCATGGGAAAAATGAATAAAAACATGCTTAAAATTTATGTTATGAGGACTTAAAAACTGTTCTAAGATTATATATATATATATATATATGTGTGTGTGTGTGTGTGTGTGTGTGTGTTTGAGGATATGAAAACTTAAGTAAGGTGTGAGGGACTAAAAAAGGTATGTTAAGGTGTACAAATAGGTTATAGATTTTATATAAATAAATATAAAAGAAAATGATTTAACATGTATAAAAATAAAAATGTTTTATACTTATTTCCCTTTTATGCTATTTTGTATTATGACTTCAAACGTTCAGAGCTTTAATATTAATCAATGATGTTCTATCTATGATAAAGTACTACTATTATCATCAGTCAGAAGCTCAACAATTTAGATTTTTTTTTCTTCTAAGTACAGTCTTTAAAAAAATGTTCCTCTTTGCACTAAAGAAATCTCTGTCTAATCTACATGTCCAGTACTCTGGAAAAAGTATTCATGCTTTCAACCCAAAATAATTTTTGGATCCACAAGCTTTTACTATAACTCTAACACATGAGTCTGCCTTTTCTACATTGTAGATTTCAGTACAGATTACAAACAATTGTAATGCTAACATATCTCTTTTTATAAATTAAAAAAAAAATAAGTTTTTGTGAAGGGTAGAATCTCTTCCTCCTTTCCTGCTCTTGAGACTTTCCTTTCCTAACCAATAAGTTATTTCTCTACTGAAAATGATTCTAGACAAGACAGATTAGAATATATTAAAGGTGGGTTTATTGGGAAGCTGCTTTCTAGAGAGTACACTGGCCCTTATAATTGAGGTCAGGGAGTTACCATAGGAAAGGAATCGGGGAGGAGGAAGGACACATGCTTGCAGAGAGAGAGTAGGTGAAGAAGGGGAAATAGAAGGAGGAGAAAAGAGATAATGAGAGAGGGTGAGAGAGGGAGATAGGGAGAGAGTGAGGGAAAGAGGGAGAAACAAAGCCTCTGGGGGAAGGGCTGCCCAACTTCAGGGTTGGTAAGTTTAAGGATAAGGGCAGAGTATACCAGCTAGTAACTGAGGGATACTAAGAGAACCGAGAGGTCAGATCTGCTTTGCTATGTAAAATATGTACCTCAGACCCTTTCAAGAGAGGCATGAGACTAAATATTCCAGTTTTTTGTTGATTACAAATGAGTAAAGAATACCATAATCATCCATGACTCTTTCCCACTGACATTGGGGCACAGCTTTGTTTTTAGGTAACCTAAGAAAATTGGGATATAGCTCAGTGCCTTATAGAGTATGTGCATTGTATGTACAAGGTCTAAGAGTCAACCCTAGCACCATGGTCAACTAATCTACAGGCAGGTCAGAATGTAAATTTTTTAAGTATTCTGATTTTTTAATATCCTGACAAAAATTTTGGTTTTTTTCTTAAAATATTTTTATAGGCTAAATAAAATATATCTTTAAGTAAAAATAAAAAAGGAGAAAGAAAAGGATAAAAAGAAAAAAAAAGAAAGAAAATTTGGATGCTGATTAAGTCCTGGGAGATTTGGTTGTTTTTTTTTTTGCTGTCCAGAGTCCGTGAGACTATCTGCAGCTAGGAAAGTGAAGTCCCAATAGAAATGTCATCAGGGTAGACCATAGCATCTGTGGGTAACGGTTCTAGAACTGTCCTGGATATAGATTTTGAGTAAACACCTGGACTTCGCAGGATGTTGAAACACATATACATATTGAAGACAGAAAATGAAGTTAAGGTTAGGGAGAAAAACTTTTTCTTAGGTCTACATTTGAAACTCTTAGACCCATGGTCATGGGAGTTGTGGAGGCCATAGTTGGAGGAGGTGTGGAGGGTGTCCCATGACCAGGGAAAGAGCTGCATCCATGTACCAGAAAGGACTTCCGGATTTGTCCTTGGACAGAGTTACTCCCTAGCTGCTTCCTAGAAACAGTTAATCAAAGATTAGTCTGATTGTTTCAGATGTACTTTCAGACCCTTTGTGAATGTATATGCTCTTGCTTCAGAGCACTCACCTCACAGTCATTCTATTAGATGCTTACCAGACTGGACACTCCCACCCATACCCCCTCACTTGCTTTTACTTTTCTATAAAAACTGTCTTGCTGAGTGTTTGGGCTTGTGCCACCTTCCCTTCTGGTCCTGCTTTGTCAGGGTTGGTTTAGAAGACAGCCCAAACCCAAGCTTGTAATAAAGAGACACTAATGTTATTACTTCAAAGATGGCTCCTGGGTGGTCTTTTGGGGTTCATAAACACTTGCAGGCATATCGGGCAGTCTTCAGCCTGACAGTAAGAAGGACATCTACTTCCATAGAAGACTTATGGGTGTCCAGCATCTCAGAAGGCCCCCACCCGAAATTAACTATTAAAAAAGATAACAAACCATTCAAATGCCTTATTGATACTGCAGCAGACAAGACAATTTTAGGAAAACAGGAAATCTCACATGACTGGCAACTGATTCCTGGGCCCCAGTTCCTAGGCATAGAGGATACCTCTCATGCATTTATCACCAAACAGGCCTACAGTTAGGCCTACAGTTAGGCCCTGATGGAGCTGCTGACATCATATATCCCCTAGAGCCCAAGTAGCCACCTATCATCAAGGGAGAGATATTTTTCAAGTCCTAAAGGTAGTGCTTACCACCCAATAAGAAAGAGATCACATCAAAATAAAATACATTACCTATAAAGAAGGCTATACTCAAGGATACCCTAAAAACCCTCCTCTAAGTCTTCCCCAATTCTAGGGGCCACTGTTAGATATGATATCTTCTTCCTTGATTCACTCTCCAATGAAGTCCTCTGGATCCTGCAGTGATTCCTATCAAGGGAGAAGGTTAAAGTCCTCACAGAACTGTTAGAAAAACAGCTTCTACTATAACACATCTGCCCGTCCCACAGTCCATGGAACACTCCTGTGTTCTCTATAAATAAAAAGAGCTCAGGGCAGTGCAAGATTTGAGGGCAGTTAACAAAACCATGCGAGTTTGTAGCTCTCCACAAAGGGGGCTTCCCCACATCTCAGCCATCCTTGCCAATGTCCCCCTATTAGCAATAGACAAAAGACTGCCATTTTTCCATTTCTCTCCACTCCTGACACTGTGAATGCTTTACATCCTCAGTACCCCCTCTCCCTCTCCAATATTCAGTGGCTGATCAAATATTATTCCTGCTTTGCTATCAACTTAATAAAAATCCCAGGACAAATTAAAAACCATTATTCTGAAAAAGAAAGAAAGAAAGAAAGAAAGAAAGAAAGAAAGAAAGGAAGGAAGAAGGAAATGAGCCTCTACCTTCCCTCTGTTGCAATGGCTGCCAACCAAACTGTTTTTAAAATAGTCTATAGTTGGAGTCCCCTCAGTATTTACTAATGGGAAAAAGAGTGGAGCTACAGAAATAATGTATTACTTTCCCTAGAATGAACCCTCTATTCTCTGATCATTTCACCCAATATAGAGAATTTATATGCTATCTGTGTAGTCTAAAAGAAGTCAGTAGCCACCTTAGCCTCTTTTCAGACAGTGTATACGCTGTAAATTTACTCCCCTGGCTATCAAGATCCTTTTTCGAACTAGATACCAACCCACTTTTCTCTCAACTCATACAGGTTTCCATTCTTTGACAGTAAAGAGCCTCCCCCATTTACATTCACCATGTCAGGTCTCACAGTCCCCTGCCAGGTCCTATATCTGAGGAAAATGCGCTTACTGACGAAATCTCAATATGAACATTCAAAGCCTCCCTGAGTAAGCAGACCAATTTTATTCAAAGCGCACACACACAAATATAAAGGTGCTTCATGTCTCCTTCCCCTATGTAACTTTTACTCAGCTTCAAAGGATAATAAAAATATGTTACTCTTGTTCATCCCTTATTACCACTCCAGCTTTGCAAACAATGGGTGCCAATCTTGGGAGCTTCAAGTCCAATGCCTTATGGCAAATTGATGTCACCATATTTCCTAATTTGGTAGATAAAAATGTGTTTTTGTTACCATAGATACATATATTTTATATGGGCTACAGCCCAAAGAAATGAAAACTCAAAAAGGTTAATTAAGCGTATGCTCTCCACCTTTGCCACCGTGGGTGTTCCTCAACAGATAAAAACTGATAAAGGCTCTGCCTTCACTTGCTTTCAGTTCAAAACCTTCTGCACATAATGAGAAATTATCCACTATACAAGGATTTCCAACAACCCTCAGGACCAACGAATAATAGAAAAAAACACCTCAAACACTAAATGCCCAACTTCTAAAACAAAAGACAACCACCCAGCCCCCTAATGGACAATTAATAATAATTTTTACCGCACTAAACATATTTAACATCTACAAATCTATCAATCACTCTTATCTCCTTCTATTGCCACACAGCAAAATTCCTTCCCCTACCCCCAATCCAATATGATGGCATGATCCTTTGGATGAAATTTGAAAGGGACCAGAACCTCTACTCACCTGGAAGGGATTTAGTTTGTGTTTCTCCACAGGACCAGCCTAAGCCTATTTGGGTTACTGTCAGAAATGTCCAACACCACTCCACCAAACAAGAAAATGGCCCACCTCTTGCTGGCAGATCAAGGGGTGGAGCAGGAGGAAGCAGATAAAACACCACATCCAGAGAGACAACAAGATCTCCTTGAAGGATGTTTATGACCTGGTAACTGCTATGTAGGCTATGTGCCGTTCACAAGTCCCCTCTCCTCTATTCTTATTACTGTTTCTGTCATTCTTCATACTAACTCTGCTACTGCCCAGTCTCTCCCTAGCCTTCCCAACACCTACTACTGGAGATTCTTTACTAGGGAAATTTATAACAGACACACAAAGTCATAGAAACCCAGGACTACCCACTTGAAAGATGTCAGATCAGAAAAGAGATCCCTCTATCCGGATTCTATCTCTACTGCCCCCAGTCCTTTCCTCTGCTTTCCTTACTGAAAAATAGGTGTGTAGGAGGAGCTAAGACAGCAAGAGTAAGGAGAGGAAGAGGAAAAGAAAGAGGAGGAGTGAGGAGTAGCTAGAGAGATCAGAGAGGTAGGAAGATGAAGAGTCATGCAGGTATAGAAAGCAGTCCCAGGTAACAACTTAGATTTATGTTAGCTAATTGGGAAACATCTCTAGTTGTATGGGTATATTGTTATTGAGCATTACCAAACATATAAAGCCTTTGATTAATATTTAAGCATTAGAGTCTCATTTTCTTACTGGGC
This sequence comes from Rhabdomys pumilio, assembly GCA_030674055.1. Taxonomy (NCBI): domain Eukaryota; kingdom Metazoa; phylum Chordata; class Mammalia; order Rodentia; family Muridae; genus Rhabdomys; species Rhabdomys pumilio. The sequence continues at coordinate 73,183,269 of JANHMN010000012.1, read as the reverse complement.
CTGCATGGATGGCGGGATGGTCTGGGCACTGCCCAGCCTTGAAGACACATCATGGAAAATTGGCAGAGCCATCTCCCACATTGGCATCTCATGGGTGGCAGGGCTGGTTTGTCTAGCTGGCCGTTTCTAGCTGCCTCATGCACATGACCTCTGGCTGCGAAGCATGGAGGCTGAGCTAGGCAGAGCCACCACAGCTTAGATAGTTGGCTTGACCAGTGGAAGATTTAAATAATCAACATAGGTGAATGTCTCCAGGAGGTCTCCAGATATTGGAGCTACATATTTGAATCCATCAGTCATGGCAGCACCATGCTCGCCAACTTTAAAACTCATTTTCAGCTTTCTATTAACAATCCATGGGATAAATATTGGTAAACTGGAATCATGGGTAAACTCTACCCTAATGAACATGCCAAAAATCCCACAGCTAACCTACATGTCTCCCATGAGCTTGTTCCCCCTTCCAAATCAGTCTGAACCCATCTTAATATTCTTCAACAGGAAAATCAGTCTCAGAAGGATCACCAATCACCTTCTCCTGGTTACAGTACATCCAAGATACATCTGACCTCCTTCTCTTAACCAGACATCCCAACTCCTTCCCATGCTTTTTCTGTGCTTCTCTCTCCTGACCACTATTAGCAGCTGTTCCCATTTACATTTTCCTTCATAAACTCCATGGACCCTTGCCCACAAGGAAAACACAAGAAATTCCTCCCTTTGACCTACCCTCTTCCCTTTTTGCTTTGTAGGATCCTGCTGGAAACCCCATCTTACATGTGCTTGTGACATCACTATCACCAAATCAGTATGATAACCCTCTTGCTCTCCTCTGATGCAAAGGAACTATAGATTCTTGTATTAATCACTACTTCCCCTTTCCAAGGATCCTGCAACCCTATGATAATCATTTCCCAGGCTTATCTCTTTGAATCTGAAGAACTCATTATGATGGTCTGTATATGATCCACACAGGAAGTGGCACTATTAGAAGGTGTGGTCCTCTTGGAGTAGGTGTCTCACAGTAGGTATGGGCTGTAAGATCCTCATTCTAGTTTCATAGAAGCCAATATTTTGCTAGCAGCCTCTAGATGAAGATGTAAAACTATCAGCTCCTCCTGTACCATGACTGATAATAATGGACTGAACCTCTGAACCTATAAACCAGCCTCAATTAAATGTTGTCCTTAAAAGAGTTGCCTTGGTCATGATATCTCTTCATAGTAGTAAAATCCCAATTAAGACACTCACCTGGCTGATAGAATGAAGGAAAAAAAAAAGAGATAGATCTTCACATTTTGCTCATGGAATTGGCCCTTGCTGTCTCATCGGGTGTGACAAGAACTGCTGGAGTGGCTCTAATACAAACATAATATCTGGCCAGTGACTACCAGGATAAACTTGACCAGGCAATAGCTTTCACTACAAATAGCCTTGAGTCCCTTCAATGCCAGATAACCTCCTTAGCAGAAGTTGTTCTCTAAAACCAGAGAGCCCTGGACTCAGTGACTACTGAACATGGAAAGACTTGCATTTTCCTGGGGGACTAATGCAGCTTTTAATATCAGTAAATCTAGACTAGGAGAACAGGTTGTACAAATGCTCAAAGATCTCTGGGGGAACCTCTGGGCATGCTCCCAACACCCCTACCCTTTGGTACTCTAACACCTTGGTAGCTTGGCTTTTCCCTTTATTTGGCCCCATAATAGCCATTAGATCCTTGCTTCTTTTAGTGCCCTGCCTCATCCAATTTCTAAAGCAAAAGATGAGTAGCATAGCAAAAATCACTAATAATCAGGTCTTGGTTCAATATCATACTGTTCCCAACATAGGAGACAGTTATTCTGATGGCACCTCTCTTTTATAAAAAAGAAAAGGAGATCTTGTGGGAGAATGGACCATGCAAGACTGAGTAGGTTGAAAGCCCTAAAACCTTTGAGAGGATTATAGGAGTTTCACCTGCTTTTGACAAGGCTCTTGACACATGACTACAGCATTCCACGGAGAGGATTGTGACAATTAGTTACATAGGGGCAGTGACCAAATTCCCTCCACATGCAAACGACACATCCGTAACATCTCAGACCAAGCCAATACAAAACATTTACTGTCGGACCTCAACCCACCCCTAAATGTACATAAGGTCCTATCTAGCAGAAATAAAGTTGTGAGAATTATTCCATCATGGATCATCTGAGAGCTTCTGTGGTCTTACATAAGAGCTATGACACTTCTTGGGGAAGAGGGCTTTCTCCTGAAGCTTTTACCACTGAAAGCTGATCAGGTCCAGGATCACCTGTTGAAGACTGCACTACCCCATGTTTGGGGGCCAAAATGTTGAGAACCACTCTGCCCCATGTTTGGGGGTCAAAATGTCAGAGACCACTCTATCAATGTTGGAACCCGCACTGCCAAAAGCCTTGGGGGCTAAATTGTTACTGCCCCAAGCTGCTCCAGTCCGAGTGTCGGGGTTCAGCAAGAGAGTGGGGACAGACTCAAAGAATGAAGACCAGAGTGTGATTCAATTCCATTTATTCTTCAGTCTCTCTTCTTCTCTTTTGGTTCCTAGTTCCCAGTTCCAAGTTCCAAGTCCCTAGTTCCTAGTACCAAGTCTCAGGTCCCAGGTTTCAGCACTAAGTTTCAAGTTCTAATCCCAGTCCTAAGTTGCTAGTCTCTTTCCCAGTTTCAAGTTCCAAGTTACCTTCCAAGTGTCAAGTGCCTAATAATTTCTTCTGTCTGCCTCTCGCCTTTTATATGTCTCACTTCTAAGTCACGCCTTTAAGTTACACCTTTAAGTATGAGTTCTAAATCACACCTTTAAGTCTCACACACCCAAGGGAAAATCCTGGATATATAAAACAAGATGTTATCAGAGTGTGCTCAACTGTTGTAGGCTATTGTAAACAAGTCTCTTGTCATAGTATATGGCTCAAGATGGCTGCAAGGATGATAGCCCCCTTCTGTTGGCTCCCCACAATCACCACAGTCATTTCCTGCTTGGTGGCCCATAGTTCCTGAATCCTGCACCTTGCCTGCTAGTCCAGCACCCCCACCCTAAGTTGGCTTTGCACAACAGCAACTTTAGAGCAGCAGTAGCAATTAAACTTCCCTCACCTGTTCTTGTAGCCAGCCTGTCCACCACATAGTACACATAGTAACAGTGTCTCACAAGAACAGCAGCTGCCTCAATTTAGCTCTCCTCTTCTCCTTGGAAAGTGTAACTCCTTCTTGCAGATCTCTACTGGTAGTGTAAGACTCTAGTAAGCAGAGCCTTAGTTTACCAGAGACCCCCTGAAAGAATCACATGGAGATGAGAAATTACTGCAAGATGCTAGAAGAATTTTTAATGTTCCAGCATGCTGGGGTCATCCTGCATCTCAAAAAGAGAGGTGGCCCTGTGTCACTCATTCGGTGAGCTTTTATACAGTCCTCAGGGCAGCAGCCATTAGATACAATGTTATTGGCAGAACAGTGTGACTTTTTAACTGATTGGTTTCTGATGAGGTTTCAATGACCTCTCTTGTCTGTAGGTGGCAAGGGTTGGTCCCCTCCATCCTGTGGAATGTGTCTGTGTGCTCAGGGCCTTCCTCACCTGCTGGTGGGTTCCTTTCCATGTGGTCTGAGGAATATTAATCAGCTTCTCCCTTCCTCCTCTGACTGTTAATCTAGTAAGTGTCCTCTTACGGAGGAATGCTAATTAGCATCTCCCATGGGGGGTGGGTGGGAACAAGTGTTCCAAAGTTCCTCTTCAATAACATCTAGTGCTTAGACTGGAAAATAACTACATCAGTTTCATGGATGATGTAAAATTTATTTCTGAACATATTAAAGGATATGATTATTTACAAGGTTACAATCAGCTGGTATATTTTAATTATTATTAGCTTTTATGAGACTAGAACCCTTAAAAATTATGATTTTTCAATATACTGAAATCCATAAATGTAATCCACTATATAAACAAACTTTAAGAAAAACCACATGATCATCTCACTAGATGCTGTAAATGACTTCCGACAAAATACAACACCTCTTCATGTCAAAAGTGTTAAAGAGATCAAGAATTAAAGGCACATATCTAAACATAATAAAAGCAGTATACAGCAAACCAATAGCCAACACTCCAACAAATGGAGAGAAACTTGAAGCAATCTCATTAAAATCAGAGACAAGACAAGGCTGACTGATCCTTTCCTATTTATTCAGCATAGCACTGGAAGTTCTAGCTAGAGCAATAAGACAACAAAAGGAGGTCAAAGTGATACAAATTGGGAAGAAAAAAGTCAAGATATTACTATTTGCAAATGATATGATAGTATACATTAGTGACCCAAAAAAAATTCTACGAGAGATTTTCTACAGCTAATAAACAACTTCAGCAAATAGCTAGATATAAAATTAATTCAAACAAATCAGTAACCTTCTTCTACACAAAGGATAAAAGGTCAGAGAAAGAAATTAGGGAAAGGACACTCTTCACAATAGTCACAAATAATATAAAATATCTTGGTGTGACTCTAACCAAGCAAGTGAAAGATATGTATGACAAGAACTTTAAATTTCTGAAGAAAGAAATGGAAAAAAAATCTTCAGAAAAGGAAAAGATCTTTTATGCTAATAGATTATCAGGATTAACATAGTAAAAGTGGCCATCTTACCAAAAGCAATCTACAGATTCACTGCAATCCCTATCAAAATTCCAACTCAATTCTTCACGGAGATAGAAAGAGCAATTCTCCAATTTATCTGAATAAAACAAATAAAGAACCAAACCAACCAAAAAACCCCAGGATACTGAAAACAAGTCTCAACAATAAAAGAACTTCTGGAGAAATCCCATCTCTGACCTAAAAAGCAATAGTAATAAACACTTCTGGGTATTGGTAGGGAGACAGACTGGTAGGTCAATGGAATAGAATTGAAGACCCAGAAATAAACCCACAACCAAAGAAAAACCACAAGAAAGAAAGAAAAATCTTCCAGTGGAAAAAAGACAACATAATCAACAAATGGTGCCAGTTCAGGTGGCAGCAGTATGTACAATAATGCAAACTGATCTATTCTTATTTTCTTGTACAAAGATCAAGTTCCAATGGATCAAGGACCTCCATATCAAACCAGACACCGTGAATCTAATAGAAGAGAACGTAGAAAAAGGCCTCAAATACATGGACACAAGGGAAAACTTCCTGAACAGAACATCAATGACTGAGGCTCTTTACCATCCCTATATCGCATAGTATAGAGGACTAATATCCAAAATATACAAAAAACTTCTTGAAAGTTAGTCTCCAGAGAGCCAAATAATCCTATTTAAAATGAGGTTCAGAGCTAAACAAAGAATTCTCAAAAGAGGAATTGTAAGATTCTAGTGAGCAGAGCCTTAGTTTACTGGAAACCCCCTGAGTGAACCATGCAGAAATCACCGCAAAATGCAAGGGGAATTTTTTAGTGTTCTAGCATGCTAGGGGGCCATCCTGCATCTTAAAAGGAGAGGTGACCCCACACAGCTTGTTCAGCTGACATTTATACAGTCTCTAGGGGTAGCAGCCATTAGGCTCAATGTGATTGGCAGAACAGTGACCTTTAAAATGATTAATCTTTAGAGAATGAGGCAGCAAGGACCTCCCTTGTCTGTAAGTGGCAAGGACTGGTCTATCCTGCAGAATGTGTCTACCTGCTCTGGGCCTCTCCACCTGCAGGGTTCCCTCCCCTGTGTTCTGAGAAATGTTAATCACCCTCTCCCATCTGTCAAGTGTCTATGACCTTTCTAAAGTTCCTGAGCTGAGCAGGAATGTTAATTAGCCTCTCCCTTGGGGGTAGGGGGGCAAGTGTTCCAAAGTTTCTCTTCAGGATCTGTTGAGTAGCACCTAAAGAAATGTTAAACATTCTTATGCATCAGGCAAATGCAAATAAAAATGACCCTGAGATTCCACCTCATACCAATCAGAATGGCTAAGATCCAAAACCCAGGTGACAGCAGATGCTGGTGAGGTTGTGGAGAAAAGAACACTCATCCATTGCTGATGGGACTCAAGCTGGTAGAAGCACTATGGAAAACAATCTGACAGTTCCTTAGAAAAAAATGTAAATAGTTTTACCTGACAACCTAGCTATACCACTACTGGCCATATTCCCAAAAGATGCTTCAACATATAACAAGGATACATGCTCCACTATGCTTATAGCAGCCTTATTTATAAAATCCAGAAGCTGGAACCATCCAAGATATTTCTCAAGAGAAGAATGGCCACAGAAAATGTGGTACATTTATCCAGCAGAGTACTGCTCAGCTATTAGAAACAACGACTTCATGAAATTCTTAGGTAAATGGATGGACTAGAAAATATCATCCTGAGTGACGTAACTCACTCAACAAAAGAACAAACATGGTATAAACTCACCAATGATAAGTGAATATTATCCTAAAAGCTCAGCATACTCATGATACAACAAAAATACCATCTGAAGCTTAACAAGAAGAAAGACCAAAGTGTAGATGTTTCAGTCCTACTTAGAAAGGGAAACAAAATAATCACAGGAGACAGAGGAAGGGAGAGACCCGGGAGATAAAGAGAAGGGGAGGGGAAAAAAGGGGGTGACAGGATCAGGGATGGGAAGAGACAGGAGAGAAGTAAAAAAATTAATAGAAATATGTAGCAGTGGAGGGTGGGAGGAACAATTAGAAAAATCTCAGACACCAGGGAAGCTAGAGGCTCCCAGGACCCAACTGGGATGACATTACCTAAAATACCCAACAAAGGGGAGGCAGATCCTGTACAGGGCACCTCCAGTAGATAGGCATGGATTCTAGATGAGGGATGAGGCCACCCATCCATCTCAAAATTTTTAACACAGAATTGTTCTGTTGGACTCTAAGATCCAAAATCAGGGGGCACGTTACCCCAGAGACACTCACGGATGGGATTCACTGCAATAACATGAGGTTTATTGATGCCGGTGCACTGGGGCTCTCCTGAATGCAGGCAAGAGAACCCTTAACAAAAGCTGGGAGCAGTTCTTATACAGAGTTTACGAGGGCAACTACAAATAAAACACAAAGGCTGACTTTCCCAGGTGTCCTCTGACTAAGGAGTGTACTCTTCCCAGAATGTGTCCCAGGGCAGTGAATTCTAAGTTCAAACTGAGACTGGAATATTTTACATTTGGTTCCTCCAATCACCCCTTATTCTTGTGGGTGATTCCAATCCTGGAATCACAAGCTGTTATCTTGATATACAGCATGATATTGTTGCCTAAGCATGAGTACTTGTATAGTACTGATGCGACCTTTAACAAATCTAACCAGGCAATTAAAGATGCAGGGGCCACTCCAGGACAGCCAGGACTACACAGAGAAACCCTGTCTTGAAAAAAACAAACAAAAGGAAAAAGAAAAACAAACAAACAAAAAACAAAACAAAACAAAAAGATGCAGGGGCCAAAGGTGAACAATAGAAGCAAGATTATAAGGGATCCCGTTATGGCAAAGACAAAGTTAGTAAATCAGGGAGATTTATTGAACTGCTACTCGAAACATCCTAGATTCTGTTCTCTTTCTCTCTGCCTCTTGGCTAGCCTCCCTTGGACGTTGGCCATGGAATCTTTGATTACTCCTGAATGATTTATATGAAATCAACATTCTTCTTTCAATGCTGCACACAACCCGCCTTGTTGGAGAAAAAGGAGATTTAATCCCTTTCTGTTCTGCATGATTACCTCAGAAAGAGAATCCACAGACACCTGTAATTTAGAGATTAAATCTTCCATAGCCTAAATATATACATCAATAGCTTTTCTAAGTCCCTGGTAGTATTCAGGCTGTAGAACTAGAGCTGTTCCCCTAGCAGCTACTCCTGAGGCCACCCTCAAGCCCCAAAGGACTGTGAAAGTTGGACTAACAGGTTCTTTCTTTGGCCTGAGGAGTCCTTCTTCCCAGGCATCTAGGAGATCATTTTCAGCATGGTATATTAGCCTAGGCACTAGCTGGTCCATGACATAGAAGTCTTGGTTCTGGTTCAGCACCTTGGAATTAACACAGGGGGTAAGTCCTGTTCCACATGCCCACCAACCATTTTCAGAGGTGAGTAAGTAACTGACACTGTTTTCTTGTGCTACATGGATAATTCCATTGCACAGGTGAGAGTGAGTGTGTGGGACTTTTCCCAGGCAGAGCCCCTGTTCAGCGACTGCTGTTAATGTAATCTTAGCATCTCGTGAGGTCCAACAGTAGCTTGAGGATGAGTTAGAGGTTAAGTAGTTACCTATGAGTGTCACAGCTTCATAATAAGGAGGGGCTACATCATAACAAAGCCAGCAAGCCTGAGTGGCCTCTGGGTTAGTAGAATTTAACATCTCAAAACCCAGCTCTATCATTTGGACCAACCTGAGTCCTGACCCATCCAAATTTGGCTGGGTCTCATCTAATACAGCTTTCTGGGTTGGAAGTGCTGTGGGCTGGAGGGATCTGGTGGTTATCTGAGGGTGAAAGACCCCCCAAAGGGAGACCTTCACTCAAATCCAAATCAGCGAGCACCCAAGGACTGTCTCTCAAGTAAGTTTTAAACTAAATTAAGTAAGCAGTTTCAACCAGTTTTTTTCTTTTCTTTTTAAAAATATAATTATAACTCTCAGGGCTGTTTGCCTAGCTGCTCTGGCTCCACTGCCAGTTTTTTTCTTTTTTCTTTTTTTTTTTTTTTTTTTGTTTTTTTCGAGACAGGGTTTCTCTGTGTAACTCTGGTTGTCCTGGCACTCACTCTGTAGACCAGGCTGGCCTCAAAATCAGAAATCTGCCTGCCTCTGCCTCCCAAGTGCTGGGATTAAAGGCATGCGCCACCACCGCCCGGCTCACTGCCAGGTTTTTAACCTGGGCCCTATCTATCTTTATAGGCAGCAGGTGGAAAGCTGCCAATTTGTTACAGCAGTGACCCCGGGGCCCCCAGCACAGCCACGCACACCAAATTAAGTAGCTGTCGCAAGTTGCCTCCTCCGTAGCCTCCGCTAACAGCAAAGGAACAGAGTTTTCTTCTCTTGGTGGCCAATTTGCAAGGGGGGCTGTTCTGGGGAGCCGCAAGCTGTCACCCACCGAGGAGTGTGGGCTGGGAGGGAGCACCGTACCGGTGGCTTTATCTCTTTTTAACTTAGGATGTTTAACACAGTAGATTAACGGCTAGCACACAGACAATTTGCCAAGAAAACACACACAAAAAACCCCAACATAGATAGCTACACATAAAACACAAGCAGAATAGACACACTCGCCCACGCTTGGTCTTATGGAACCAACCAAACGCGATCTCCAGTGGGGAAGGATTCCAAGTTTTTCCCTCAAGGGCAGTCAGACTCCCCTGACTCCCTTCCACCTGGGAAGGATTCCACATCTTCCCTTCAAAACCAAAACCAAAAGCTCAGATGGGGAAGGATTCCACATCTTCCCCTCCTACAGGAGCACTCTGTTTCCTTTGTTTCAGAACAGGGCAGTCAGACCTCTCTGTCTCCCTATCCCAGATGGGGAAAGATACCGCCTTCCCCTTCCACCCTCAGAGCGTTCGCTAAGGCTGCAGCCTGTGGGTCTCAACAAGTCTGTCCATCCACAGTCCTTGGGCTCATTATGGTCCACAACAACAGCTGCACTCAGTTTCCGATGGGGAAGACTCCCCTCACCAAAGAAACCAAAACCAAAACAACCAAAACACAGAGACAAAGACAGCAGAAACCAAAACACAGAGACA
>JANHMN010000012.1:73117817-73173528 GCA_030674055.1 Rhabdomys pumilio | reverse complement strand
AACCAAAACACAGAGACAAAGACAGCAGAAACCAAAACACAGAGACAAAGACAGCAGCGTTGCACTCAGACACACATCATTCACACAGACCTACCTCCAAAAGGTCATCGGGGGTCCTGGGTGGTCACGCATTTCTAATGCACCAAAATGAAAACCCCCCAAAGGGAGACCCTCACTCAAATCCAGATCAGTGCGCACCCAAGGACACATGAGAGACCTTCTTGATGCAATTGCAAAAGGTAGTTCAATGGCAAGGGCCCTTGGGTTGAAACATATCCCACTCAGGGGATAGAGGCTTTGACAAATACCCCAAGACGTTTGGGATATTTATAGATAGAAGTTGGGGAGAGCGGAAAAATTTGGCACGGTTACATATGATTGGATATTTCAAACATCAGCAATTTGCGTAAGCAATCATTTGAGCTGGCAGGATGACTAATTTTTTGACCATGAAACCTCCGACCTCCCAGACAGGGGTGGGGAGAGAAAAGTAAACACGAGATAGCCCATTACTCATTTGGGCTTGTTTGAACTTGTCTGGGCACGTCTTTGCATGCCTTTTCATTTCTTGGTCACCCTGCCCCTGGAGGGACTTAATATTTTTATTATGGCTATATTTACCAAGTTGTTGGTGGTCTGTACTGACCATGAATTTTTGTTATTGTTTCAAGCTGCTTTCAAATTTTATTCTCACAAGGGGGGGGGGTGTTCTATTACCGTTAAGAGGTGGCAATAGGATGAGATTGAGTCCTATTGTTGAGTAATCTGGGACTTCAGTCTTTAATCTAATAGTGAAAGTGAGTCCATAATCATACCCAGAATGATACAGCCTAAGTCCTCATACAGCCTGGTTCCCTGTAACCATTTCATGGCAAACTCTTTTCCAGGTTTAGTAAATTGGATGGACAATGGGTTGCATGTGAAGGCAGTGCAGGGGCCTTCTCCTGTCCACCTCCTTCAATCTAGAGGAAAGGCATTTCCAGCCCAGAAGTTGGGGACAGCACTGACCTGGCCAGTACATTGATCTTTAATTAGACCCTCTTGGTAGTGGCATGGGTGACATTGATCAGATCCTAAGAGGACTTACAGTTTCACCATGTATCTCCTGATGTTTTGCAGCCACAACTCTTACAATAGAACGCTCCTATTTCTCCACAGGTATGCTCCATCACTCTTGTTAACCCATCACTGGGACAAACAGTTGAGACTCTGTCTTAGTTTGGCTCTAAGGCGGGAATGAGTACATCCAAATACCTCAACAACCCCTTTTCACAAGGTTTGGGAGAGCATGTTCTTTTTCTACTACATTCAGGTATTTCATACCCCCAAGGGTCTTTTCATCTGGATGCCTAATAATCAGGAAAATCCCATGTTGGTAATCCTGAAGCCAACTGGCAACATCTGGGGTGAGTGGGGGCCACCAGGTATACGGGGGCGCTGTCTTTGAAATTGACCAAACAATGTCTCCAGTTTGTGAGAGGACCTCCCATGTCAGCTTTTGAGGGACATAAGGGTTACCCTTCAGGGCTAGTCCAGGCCTTCCCACCAGGAGTGAGATCATGGTCCAGACCACAAGAACCTCAGGTGGAATCATATTAGTCAGCTTCAATCTGTCTCTGGATCCTTATCTTTAGTAGGTTTTGAGTGCACTAGACTGCCCAATTGGGTGATGGTCCCTCTGGAACTGGTTTCACATGAGAGGCCTGGATCAAAGCTGATATTCTATCAACCTTTACAGCAATGGGAGTGGTCAGCAACACCAGAAATGGTCCCTTCCAGTGCAGTTCTAGAGTCTGGGCTTGGTGCTGCCGGACATAGACCACATCTCCAACCTGGAATCTATGGGACGTTTCTTGGGTCCCCAGTTCACAGGCATGGGCCAGCAGGGTCCACACTTCTTTCTGCACTGACTGGAGTCCTTTTCCTAGCATACAAATCAGTGTTACTATGACAAGTAAGTCCACTCACTCCTCCTAAGGTGGTCAGAGGAGCGGATGCCCATATAGAATCTCAAAAGGAGTTAATCCTTGAAGGGGTGTTTCTAACCCTAAAAAGAGCCAGAGAAAGGAGCACCACCCAGTCTGTACTGTCAGTCTCCATGAACAATTTAGTAAAGGTCTCCTTTAAATTTCTATTCATTCTTTCTACCTGACCTCAGCTTTGGAGTCTGTAAATGCAATGAAGTTTTCAATCAATCCCCAGGTACTTGGTCACTCTCTGACTTACCTGGGCAATGAAGGTAGGCCCATTATCTGAGATGACCATTTTAGGTACCCTGAACCATGGAAAGATTTATTCCAAGATCTTTTTCACCACCACCACGGCTGTCTCTTTCTTTGTTGGAAAAGCCTCTACCCAGCTGGAGAAGGTGTCTACAAATACTAGGAGGTACTTATTACCATACCTGGTGGGCTTGATCTCTATGAAGTCCACTTCCCAATAGGTTCCTAGTCTGTCACCTCAAAGATATTTGCCAGGTTCAGCCTTGGTTTCGAAGGCATTTACCTTTTGGCAGGGTACACATGCATGCATGATATCCCCAACCAGCAGTGTAAGTCCAAGTACATGAAACTTGGTGTTTAACATCATAGCCACAAGTTTCTTAACTCCTAGGTGGATCCACTGGTGCATTTTCTTCACCATCTTCTCTGCCTTGTTCTCGGGCAGAACTATCTTTCCAGTTGGAGTTTTTCATACCCTCAGGTCTTTATCAAACTTCTCGACTTTAGTCATTAAGGCCAAATCTTGGGCCATATATAGAAATGGAGGTGTGGGTTCAGCTTTACTTTCTGTCACAGCCATGGCAAAAAATGTTTCACTTGTTACCCTCCTCACTTCTCTGTCAGCCATGTTATTTCCCTTTGCAATCACCAAGGTCTCTCTTTGGTGGCCAGGGCAGTGGATGATGCTCACTTTAGAGGGAAGGTGTAGTGCCCCAAGTAGCTCTAAAATCTCAGTCTTATTCTTACTTTTTTTTCCCCAGCTGATGTGAGGATTCCTTGCTTCTGGTAGATAGCTCCGTGGACGTGGGCCATAGCGAAGGCATATCTACTATCTGTGTAAATATTAGCCTTCTTATCTTTTCTCAATTCTAGGGCTTTTGTCGGTGCTATCAGTTCATCCCTCTGAGCAGGGCTTTTGGGTAGTGTAGGGGTTTTGTTGGTGCTATCAGTTCAGCCCTCTGAGTAGGGCTGAGAATACCTTTGGGTAGTGGGTAGTGTCTGTGCCCATATCACTTTTTGTCCATCTACTACTGAGGCCCCGGCCTTCCTTTTCCCATTTTTGAGGTAGCTGCTACCATCAGTATACCAGGTTACCTCAGCCTCTGCCAGAGGCTGATTACTCAAGTTTTATCACCAGCCATGTGCCTCTGCAAGCACTTGCTGACAGTCATGGGTTGGTGCTCCAATATTTGAGTCTGGCAGCAAGGTGGCTGGGTTCAGCCTAGTGGCCAAGGTGAAAGTGATCCTGTCTGAATTTAGTAGCAAAGTCTGGTAGTGAGTCATCTGGGCATTAGTGAGCCAATGATCTGGGAGGGAGGGCTGATGGATCACACTCTCCAATGCATGAGGAGCAGTCATGACCAAATCCTGCCCCAGGGTCAAGTTGTCAGTGTCTTTGACTAGGGTTGCCACAGCTGTCACAATTCACAGGCAGGTGTGCCACCCAGCTGCTACAGAGTCTAGTTTCTTTGAGAGGTATGCCACTGGTTGTTTCCAGGGCCCTAGCTTCTGTGTTAGGACTCCCTTTGCTACCCCTCCATTCTCAGCACAAACAGGTGGAAAGGCTTGGACACATCAGGAAGTCCCAGGGCAGGGGCTGACATAAAAGAAATCTTGATGGTATCAAAAGCAGCCTGCTCTTTCTCTCCTCACTCAAATGGCCTATCACTTTTAGTCAACGGATAGAGGGGTGATGTCATCTTGGCAAACCCTGGAATCCATAATCAATAGAACCCCACTATCTCCAGAAATTCCCTTACTTGTCTGGCATTTGAAGGAGGGGGGATATGAAACACAGTCTCTTTTCTCACTTCTGACAACCATCACTTTCCATCTCTGAGAAGATATCCCAAGTAACTGACCTGTTTTCTGCAGATCTAGGCCTTCTTAGCAGAGGCTTTGTAACCTAGTTTTTTTAGTTCAGTTAGTAATTGATGGGTTTCATTGAGGCATGTGTCTCTGTTAGGAGCAGCCAGGAGAATGTCATCTATGAATTGAAGAAGGGTTACCTGGGCGTTCTCTGCTCTGAACAGGGCGAGATCCTGGTGTAGAGCTTCATCGAAGATGGTAGGGGAGTTCTTGAACCCCTGTGGAAGCCATGACCATGTTAATTGTCCAGATATTCCTGATTACAAGTCCTATTTGAAAGCAAAGATGGGTTGACTTCTTGGGCTCAATCAGAGACAGAAGAATGCATCTTTAATATCCAATACAGTGTACCATGTTCTTTCTGGAAGAAGAGAGCTCAACAAATTATTTGAGTTTGGTACTGTGAGATGGAAGTCTGCCACCTGTTTGTTTACCTCACAGAGATCTTTCACCTGTTAGTGGTCATTGGTACCTGGCTTTTTTACTGGAAGCAGGGGTGTGTTCTATGCTGACTGACACCTTTCAAGTATCCCCAAATCTAGCAATCTGAGGATATGAGATCTAATTCCATCTTGGGCTTCCTTGCTCATTGGATACTGAGGGACTGTTACTGGAGTGGCCAAGGCTTTAGCTCTACATGGACTGCCGGCTGTTTTTTAGCCTTACCTATGCCTGCAGTTTCTACCCATGCTTGTGGAACTGGTTCAGCCACCAGTCCATACCTCTGAAATTCTCTTTTGTGTGATCAAAGAGGCAATATTCATCCTCAAGTTTTATAGTCAATACATGTAATACATTTTCCTGTCTGTCTTTTACTTGGGGGCCCTCTGGAAGAAAGTAAATCATGGCCCCAATCTTTGCAAGCAGGTCTCTGCCCAGGAGAGGGTAGGGGCATTCTGAAATGACTAAGAACGAATGGGACACCTGGCCCACACTGAGATCCACTGTCCTTCAGGTGGTCCATGGATACTGTTTATTGCCAGTAGTTCCCTGGACCCATGATCTCTTGCCAGATAATGGGACCATGGTTTGCAAAAGGACTGAATGTTGGGCCCCAGTATCCACCAGGAACTGTGTGGGCTTCCCCTCCACTCTCAGGGTTACCCAGGTCTCAGGGAGGGGGTCTGAGCCCCATCCTTCCTCCCTAGTCATTGTCTTTGCCCAGGGCCAGTATTTTGTGGTCTGGGACTTTCTCTCGAGCTTGGCGGGGTCTATTCCCCATTTTCTTCAGGCAATCTCTTGTCCAGTGCCCTTTTTCCCTGCAATGGGTACACTGATCTTTATCTAAAGGGCTCCTTCAATTGCCTGGTACTCTCTTGCCTGGCCTTCAACTCTCTCTGACTACTGTGGCCAAAATTCTAGTCAAGTTCTTTTCATGTCTTTTTTCTTTCTCTAGTTTCCTAGCTTCCTGCTCTTTCTGCTTCCTCTCTTCCTTCTCTTCCTCAGTATCTCTACTATAGAACACCTTATCAGCTACCTGTACCAAATCCTCCAAAGACTTGTCCTGTAATTCATCTAGCTTCTGTAGCTTTTTCCTAATATCACTGGCAGATTGGCCGATGAAGGCTATTGCCACTGTTGCTTTATGCTCAATAGATGCAGGGTCATAGGGTGTGAACCGGTGGAATGCCTCTATCAGCCATTCTAGAAAGGCTGAGAGGGATTCTGTAGGCCCTTGGACCGTTTTTCTTACCTTAGCCAAATTAGTGGAGTGCCATGCAACCCCTCGGAGACCTGCCATTAGGGCCTGGTGATAGACTTTCAAGTGCTCCCTACTGCCTATCGAGTTGAAATCCCAATCTGTTCTGGTCAGGGGGAAGGCTGTGTCTATCGCATTGTGTAAGAAAGTGGGTCTTCCATCTGTCCCAGGAATGTTTTTCCTGGCTTCCAAGATGACACGCTGCCTTTCCACAGTAGTAAAGAATGTCTGTAAAAGCTGCTGACAATTATCCCAAGTGGGCTGATGTGAAAAAAAAAAAAAAAAAAAGAGAGAATCAATCAAGTGGATCAGAGTCTGGGAGTTTTCAGAAAAAGAAGTTATGAGTCTTCCAGTTATAGAGGTCCGCCAATGAAAAGGGCCAATACTAAAAAGCTGGTTCCCCCAATCATCGTGGGGCCCATAGGCCTTCAGAGTCAGGACAGTGGTCTTAGGGGTCACTGCCCACCTGCTCCGAGTCCTGGCAGTCAGACCCTCCCTTCCGCTGGGGGTCCAAGGGTTCCGTTGGAGCTGCGGTCCTCTGTGCTGCTGTAGCTATGGCTCCCTATGCTCCCTGAGCTGTGGCTCCCTGTGCTCCTAGAGCTGCAGCTGGAACCACCATTGAGAAGAGCATTGGAGGGTAAGGAGGAGGGGGACATAATAAGAGGTGGTCAGCATCTGAGATGGGTAAGATCTTCTTTTCTCCCACGGGACATGAGGCTCTCCACTCCTCATCACCATCCTTCAGCGTGAACACCTCAGTCTTCAGTGGGTCTGGAAGTGAAACACATGGGCATACCCACAGGGAGGAAAAGAGAACCAAGTTTTCCCAGACAGTTACATAAGGGACCTGGTCTGGGTATCTACTGGGACCCCTCTGAAAAATTATCACTTTCTAACTTTCTCTAGAAAGTATTCCTCTGGTGGATATCCTATCTGAAGAGATGGCCATTCTGAGGTACACAATATCTGCTATCTCTGTTTCTTCACTCCTACTGACAAATAGTGAGCTGTATTCTTAACTTCAGTCCAGTGGTCTAGAGTCAAAGATAGTAGTGTGGAAAGTGTTTGCCCCATGGTAAGTAATGCAGTAGATTCAGTCCAAAATAACATCAGTCAAAGTCCAAGAACACAAAGAATGACAACGAAGACACAGGCAATTTGCCAAGAAAACAGAAAAACAATACAGACAGCTCACCCCTGTCACAGGCAGCACATAAACCAGGTGATACAGATGGTTCTCGCCCCTGTCACAGGCACAGAGACCAGGTTACACAATCAGGACATAGAAAGATTGCCTGTGGAAGGCTCCAATAACCAGACAATGTGGTCAGTCTACACTGGACCTAATTTAAAAGATTCAGACTACTTGGCCAGCCCACACTGGACCAAATCTAACAGATTTCTAACACCAACAACAATGAACAACACAAACAGAATTAGATATGGACACACTGCCACGAGAGCACAACAAACACCGCCCCAGGTGGAAGTGGCCAAAGACCACCTTCAGACAAAGAAGGGTTGTTTCTGACCCTATTTCCCATACAAATGAACTCTGAGGCATCCCCCAGAGGACTGTGGCCTGCACTGTGCCGACACATCTGTCCCACAGCTTCCACTACCCATGAATTACCTCTCAGAATTCATAACCTGACTCTTATCCAAGGATCCTGACCCTATCTCAGGGTTCTTCTCTCCATGGCTTGCCCAGTTCTTGCCCTTGCCATGAGCACAGAAACCAGGCTACACAGACGGTCACCCCTGCCATGGGCACATAGACACTTCACAGACACAGACAGTTACCCCTGCCATGGGCACAGACACTTCACAGATACAAATAAACAGACAGACAGTACACAAACCTGCAAAAAGATAAACAACTTCAGTAAAGTGGCTGGATATAAAATCAACTCAAACAAATCAATATAGTACTGGACGTCCTAGCTAGAGCGATTAGACAACAAAAGAAAGTCAAAGGGATACAAATAGGAAAGGAAGAAGTCAAAATTTCTCTATTTGCAGATGATATGATAGTATACTTAAGTGACCCTAAAATTTCCACCAGAGAACTCCTAAACCTGATAAAAAAAACTTCAGTAAAGTGGCTGGATATAAAATCAACTCAAACAAATCAATAGCCTTCCTATACTCAAAAGATAAACAGGACTAGAAAGAAATTAGGGGAATGACACCCTTCACAATAGTCACAAACAATAAAAAATATCTTGGAGTGAACCTAACCAAGCAAGTGAAAGATCTGTATGACAAGAACTTCAAGTCTCTGAAGAAAGAAATAGAAGAAGACCTCAGAAGATGGAAAGATCTTCCATGCTCCTGGATTGGCAGGATTAATTTAGTAAAAATGCCCATCTTCCCAAAAGTAATCTATAGATTCAATGAAATCCCCATCAAAATTCCAAATCAATTCTCCATAGAGATAGAAAGAGCAATTTGCAAATTTATTTGGAACAACAAAAATCCCAGGATAGCAAGAACTATTCTCAACAACAAAAGAACTTCTGGGGGAATCACCATGCCTGTCCTCAAACTGTACTACAGGGTAATAGTAATAAAAACTGCATGGTATTGGTACAAATATAGGCAGGAAGATCAATGGAATAGAATTGAAGACCCAGAAATCAGCCCACATACCTATGGTCACTTGATCTTTGACAAAGGAGCTAAAACCATCCAGTGGAAAAAGGACAGCATTTTCAGCAAATGGTGCTTGTTCAACTGGAGGTCAACATGTAGAAAAATGCAAATCGATCCACTCATATCCCCTTGTACAAAGCTCAATTCCAAGTGGATAAAAGACCTTCACTTAAAACCAGATACACTGAAACTAATAGAAGAGAAGGTGGGGAAGACCCTCGAATACCTAGGCACAGGGGAAAAGTTTCTAAACAGAACACCAATGGCTTATGCTCTAAGATCAAGAATTGACAAATGGGACCTCATAAAATTGCAAAGCTTCTGTAAGGCAAAGGACATTGTCAATAAGATAAAATGGCAACCAACAGATTGGGAAAAGATTTTAACCAAACCCACATCCGATAGAGGGCTAATATCCAAGATATACAAAGAACTCAAGAAATTATACTTTAGAAAACCATACAACCCTATTAAAAATGGGGAACAGAGCTAAACAAAGAATTCTCAACAGAGGAAATTCGAATGGCTGAGAAGCACCTTAAGAAATGCTCAACATCCTTAGTCATCAGGGAAATACAAATCAAAACAAGCCTGAGATACCATCTCACACCAGTCAGAATAGCTAAGATAAAAAACTCAGGTGATAGTAGATGCTGGTGAGGATGTGGAGAAAGAGGAACACTCCTCCATTGTTGGTGGGATTGCAAACTGATACAACCACTCTGGAAATCAGTCTGACGGTTGCTCAGAAAACTGGACATAGCATTACCTGAGGATCCAGCTATACCACTCCTGGGCATATACCCAGAAGATGCTCCAACATATAATAAAGACATATGTTCCACTATGTTCATAGCAACCTTATTTATAATAGCCAGAAGCTGGAAAGAACCAAGATGTCCATCAACAGAGGAATGGATACAAAAAATGTGGTACATCTACACAATGGAGTATTACTCAGCTATTAAAAATAATGAATTGGAGAAATTTATAGTTAAATGGATGGATCTAGAAATTATCATCCTGAGTGAGTTAACCCAATCACAAAAGAACACACATGGTATTTACTCACTGTTAAGCGGATGTTAACCCAAAAACTTAGAATAGCGAAGACTCAACCCACAGACCATGTGAAGCTCATGAAGAAGAAAGACCAAGAGGGGACGCCTCAGTTCTACTTAGAACCAGTAACAAAAATACTCAAGGGAGCAACTATGGAAACAAAACATGGGACAGAACTGAAGGAGGAGCCATCAGGAGACCATTCCACCTGAACATCCATCCCATGTACTGTCACCTAAGCTAGACGTTGATGTGGATGACTGGAAATGCATGCTGTCAAGAACATGATATAGCTCTCTTCTTAGAGATCTGCCAGAGACTGACACATTCAGAGGATGATACTCATAGCTAACCACTGATATGATCAAGGGTTTCCCAATGGAGAACTTAGAGGACTGAAGGAGCAGGAAGGGTTTGTGACCCCAAGAGGAAAGCAACAATACCAAACAACCAGAGCCCCCCAGGGTCTAAACCATCAGCCTGGGAGCACATAGGGAGGGACCTACAACTCTAGCGGCATATGTATGGGAGGACAGCCTTGTTGGGCATAGGTGGGAAAGGAGATTCTTGGTCCCATGAAAAATGAACACAGAAGGGCAGGGGAATGTGAGGGTGAGGAGGGGGTAGTGGGAGTGGGGTGGTAGCTGCTGGCACAGCCTCATAGAAGGAATATAAGGAAGGAGGATGGGATAAGGGGTTTCCGGGTGGTGGGGGAAATGGGATAAGAGGATAAAACATGAAATGTAAATATTATAACCAACTACATAATAAGGGGAAAAAAAGTTGTTAGAACCAACATCTTTAAAAAAATGTCAGTCCTCTAGGAAAAAAACATTCTTTTTTTCTTGATACTAAAACTTGTCCAGAGAATTGTATATTGCAGAATACACAGCCTTGGTGTATCTACTCATCAAGCAAAACGAGCAGACCTATTCAAACCTCTGGTATCTGGGAATTCCATCTGGATTCAGTGAAGACACAGAGTCAGAAGCTTATCACTTTACTCTTCCTCCCACCCCTCTTCTAATATCTCAATGCTCGTAATCAACTTGAAGAAGTTAAAGAAGAGTCAGCGCCCCTATTCCTTGGGCTTGAGGACTAAGGTGGTTATTATTAGGCATTTTTAGAGAAAAGTTTTATTTTAACAGGAAGGGTAATATGTAGGAGGAGCTAAGGGGGAAGGAGCACCAAGAGGAAAAGATGGAGTAAGGAGAGGAGAAGATGAAGTAGAGGAGAAGCTAGGTAATGAGAGAGTGAAAGAGAGAGAAAAAAGAGGGAGCATAGAGGCAGAAGTTAATATGTCTCCACCAGTCAAAGATAGTTTACATAGATAGGTTGGGTATTGGGTTACACTTCTGATTGAGCATTACCAAACTTATAAAGCCTTTGATTAACATTTAATAAAATTGTATAAAAGCAAAATGGAAAAGGGGGCACGGGATAGGGATTTTCTAGGGAGAGGAAATGGGGAGAGGGGATGTCATCTGAAATGTAAATAAAACATCTAATAAAAAAGAAAAAAAGATATGTATATTATACAAAGAAAGTTCAATCTTAGCAATCATCAACACTCCTGGAGGCCTACATCCTGATATCTCTGCTATAGAGGTGGGAGGTATATTATACCATCCCTTCTGCATGACAGGCCTTGACATTGGAATGTAATAGAATGGAAATAGATCCATAACTCTTTAAGTAAAAAAAGTCTCAAGTCCAAGTGCATCAAACACCTACATATAAAACCACAAAAACTCAACATGGTAGAAGAGAAAGTGTCAAATAACCTTAAATGTATTGACATGGTAGATGACTTTCTGAACTTCTGTTTTTATTTATTCTTCATGCACTAAGATGAACATTTAATAAATGGGACCTCATGAAACTAAAAATCTTCTGTAATGTAAATGTACTCATTAATAGGATAAAATGTCATTCTGCAAAATAGGAAAAGATTTTTACCAACCCCACACCTATCAGGAGAATCAATTTTCAATTAATGGTAATAATAATAATAATAATAATAATAATAATAATAATGTCTAATAGCACACACCCTTGCAGCCTGACCTCATTTATCATGTGTTTAGTATTGATATTCCCCAATTCCCTCAATAGTGTTAAACTTAGTCTGTATAAGCCCCTTCTTTGAGTCTAGTCTCAGGCCAGAGGAATGAAAGAATGATGCAAATGAGAACTACACCAACACTGTGGTCAACTCTTGGTGTGTGGTGGCTAAGGAATAGCTGAGTGTGGATGGAAGTCAGAGACAGAGCTTTAATATCTAGGATGGTATGCATGACTATCAAATAAAGCTTGCCAAAGTACAGACAAAACCAGAAACATAGAAGATTACATAATCCAGGAACAAGAGCAGAGTCACAATTCAATATGGCACTGACTTTTACATCATTGTAATTTTTCTGGGTAGTAGTCTTAGAGTTAGAACCTCTTAATCTCTTGTGATACAATACATCTCATTTAATAAGAGTATTGATTAGATTTATAATCTAAAATATTTTAATATTTCTGTTGTGCATTTGTGTGTGTATGTATGTATGTATGTATGTATGTATGTATGTATGTATGTATGTATTCCTTGTTCTAAGTTCTCCAAAGATCTGGGAGAACAATTAGGTCCAAATAGAAAAATTTTCTTGAAAGTCTAACAATTAAAAAAATATTTCAACTTTCTTAGTTTTGTATTTGTGTGTGTGTGTGTGTGTGTGTGTGTGTGTGTGTGTGCAATACTTGCATTTCTAGTTTGAAAAAAAATACAAGAGCCCCAGGTTGGTAGTGTAAATTTTATTTAGTCTCTATTCTGAATCTTGGCCCTGATCCAAAAAGTTTATCTTGAGACTAACTTTGCAAAAGCAAATCAATAGACTCTGTCCACTATGATTGTTAAAGGAACTACAATTATTAACCATTCTCATTTCCTAGGTTTGGGGAATATTTTCTAAATGTTAGTATTAATGCTAGTCGGTCTGGTAAAGCCACTAACACCAATGCCAGAAGACTTTAAACTTTCAGAATTCTTCATACGGGCAGAAAAAAGAAGAAAGAAAACAAAACTATTGAAAACTTAAAGAAATATTACTAGCTAATTTCAGAAAGATCACACGAAATGAATTCGTTTATAGACCACATATGAAAATTTGTTAGATACTATGATTACTATCCAAACTGAAAATAACTTTTTCAAAAAGTCATTTTTTTTGATTGGTTTTTTTGTTTGTTTTTGGGTGATTGTTTGTTTGTTTGTTCTGTGTAGAAAGCTGCGGTGAGTGGTGACGGCATTCTCCATTACAAGATGGCGCTGGCACCCAACACTCCTGGGTAAACAAGTAAATGTGCAAGTGGTGAAAGTGCGCCAAATCACTGCACAACCTGGGGCATCATACGGGGTTTTGAGCAAGCAGCCAGTCAGATATGTCCACCCCACCCTTGCCGACAAGATGATTGCACGGGCCACAGCTGGTGCCGAAACCTGGGAACCCACCATCGCCGGCGCCGAGGAGAGCCTCCGCTCGCGGAGAGGATTAAGAACTTCAGCACAAAGATAAGCTCTGAGAGGCATGTTTGGTCTTGATCTAGCTCATTTCGCTCCCCAGTTGGCAAGAGCTCCAGAAGCTTTCGCTATTGTGCTAGTGGTGCTTGTTCTCTTCCTTTTGATTTTACAGGATGAGAAAAGCCACTCAACTATTGTGGCAGGTCAGGGAGTGTTAGAAGAGCTACAAGATGGCATGTCAGAAACAGGGCGGGATAAGAGGCTAGCCACTCATAAAGAGAATAGGAAAGGCGCGCTCAAGAAAACAGACCCTTCCAAAGACGCTCAGTTCGTGGAAGCGAGAGATAAGGGAAAGAACGCCCTGGGAGAGAGATGTAAGAAGGAAGAGAGGGTCCCGAAAAAGAAACCTCTTTATCCTGTAAAGGAACTGGAGGCCTTAGGGCTTGGTAGCTCTGAAACGGGGGAACTGGGTCCCTCTGAGTAGGAGGGGTGCCATCCAGATGGGCAGCCGCCACTAAAAGATGGAGGGCAGAAGAAGGCGGGAGATAGGAACCGCATGGCCTCTCGGCCTGTCGCGCCCACCCAACTTATTGTCTCCAGCACTCCTCCGCCTTATGTGGACAAGCACTGCTCAGACTCCTTCCTCTCAAAGGAAGACAAAAGAAGGATGTTACAAGCCTTCCCGGTGTTTGAGGCCGAGGAGGGAGGTCGCCTCCACGCGCCGATAGAATATACCCCTATTAAGGAGCTTGCTGATACAGTTAATAAATGTGGAGTTGATGCTAATTTTACAGTCATGCAGCTTGAGAGACTCGCCGCTATGGCGATGACTCCGAGTGATTGGCAAAATACAGTAAAGGCTCCTCTCCCTAATATGGGACCATACATGGAATGGAAAGCCTTGTGGCACGATGCTTCTCAAGTACAGGCAAAGGCCAATGCTAATGCAGAAGGCAATAAAAGACAGTGGACGTTTGAATTGTTAACAGGGCAGGGACAGTTTGTTAACGACCAAATAAACTATGATTGGGGAGCATATGGTCAAATCTCCACTGCCACTATTAAGGCGTGGAAAGCCCTTTTAAAGAAAGGTGAGGCTGGGGGACATCTTGCAAGGCCCCCAAGAGCCATTCTCAGACTTTGTTGCTAGGATGACAGAAGCAACAGGCAGAATTTTTAATGCATCCCCTGCAAAGATTATTGAATGGTATCCAGATGCAGTCACTCAGCTTGCCCTTCGTGGGCAAAAAGCAGCTGTTACTCATTTTGGAAGGGATCCTAAGGTTTTAATAGTACCATATACTGCACATCAGGTTCAAACATTAACTGCTACCTCTGATGTTTGGGCAGTGTTGGTCACTTCCTTTAATGGTCAAATAGATAATCACTATCCTAAATATCCCATTTTACAATTTGCCTTAACTCAAGCTATAGTGTTTCCATTCATTATATCTCAGAAGCCGCTCCCAGATGGAGTGGTTGTTTACACAGATGGATCAAAAACAGGTGTGGGTGCCTATGTAGTTAATAATGAAGTCACAGCCAGACAATACCATGAGACCTCACCTCAAGTTGTGGAATGCTTGGTAGTATTAGAGGTTCTTGAAACCTTCCCAGGTCCTTTAAATATTGTTTCAGATTCCTTTTATGTAGTAAATGCAGTTAAGGTTCTGGAAATTGCTGGATTAATTAAGCCCTCTAGTAGACTTACAGAAGTTTTTCAAAAGATTCAATTTACCCTAGTCAATAGGAGATCTCCTGTTTTTATTACAAACATCAGGGCTCACTCAGGTCTACTGGGACCAATGTCCAGTGGAAATGACCTGGCAGACCGAGCCACAAAGTTAATGGCTATCACCCTATCTCTAAAGTTGACCTTGGCCAAAGATTTCCATAAAAGATTTTATGTAACCACTGAGACTTTACGTCGGAGATTTGACATAACCAGAAAAGAGGCTAGGGATGTAGTGACTCAATGTCAAAATTGTTGCCAATTCTTACCAGTGCCTCATGTAGGAATTAACCCACGAGGAATTTGGCCACTACAGATTTGGCAAATGGATGTTACTCACATCCCATCTTTGGCAAATTGCAATATTCACATGTTTCCATTGATACTTGTTCTGGAATTATATTTGCTTCCCCATTGACCAGAGAAAAGGTGGCCCATGTTATTCAGCATTGCTTTGAGGTATGGAGTGCCTAGGGAAAGCCTAAAATTCTTAAAACTGACAATGGAGCAACTTACACTTCTCAGAAGTTTGGACAATTCTGCCGCCAAATGGAGATGACCCATTTAACAGGTCTACCATACAATCCTCAAGGACAAGGCATTATAGAACGGGCTCATCGCACTCTTAAGTCCTATTTAATAAAGCAAAAGTGGGCAGTCGAGGAAGCTCTACCCTCAGTGCCACGAGTCACTGTTTCTATAGTACTTTTCACCCTTAATTTTTAAAATCTGGACGGTCAAGGCCACACGGCAGCTGACCGTCATTGTTTAGAGCCTGACAGGCCAAAAGAGATGGTCAAATGGAAGGATGTTTTGACCAGACAATGGAAAGGCCCAGATCCTATTTTAATAAGATCCAGGGGAGCTGTTTGTGTTTTTCCACAGGAAGAAGACAATCCATTCTGGCTTCCAGAAAGACTAACAAGAAGAATCTCGGAGTTGGATGATGACCCCCCAACAGATTCCCCAGCTGATGGTTCCAGTCTTTACCCTCCTTCTCGGGATTTGGGTTCCTAGTATATGGGGGGAACAATGATGGGCTATACTATCTGCCTATCCAAAGCCTATGCCAATAAGACACAATTCAGTTGTTTTCCCTAAGTTTTTTACCCACACAGCTAATCTGTCCAGGCACTTGTCTCAGTAACTTGCAGGAAATTGGTCGGAGGGGTTTGATGACATTCTGGAAAAACTATGTACGGCAGTGGTGGCGATCAGTTCAACACGAGTGGACCTATCACTGACTGAAGGACTCTCCTCCTTGGATTTCTTCGGCCTTTTCCTTTAAAGAATGGGTGGGAGTAGGCCTGTTTGGTACAACCCTATGCTGTGGATTAGTGTTCATGTTATGGTTGGTCTGCAAACTCAAAACTCAACAGAAGTGTGACAAGGCGGTGATTGCCCAAGCATTTGCTGCTTTAGAACAAGGTTCCTCCCCTAGAGTCTGGCTGTCTATGCTACAAAAGTAGCTAGCGCTTGAGCCCTCAGCCGATGCACCCCACGGGTTCTATCCCATTGCACTTGGTTGGTGAGGCAAAAGCCCCGCTCTCTGCACATCTCTGGGTGCAGTATATACTGTGATATACAGGGGATGTTCCTCAGGGATAGATTCCTTGAAGGCATGTCTGGTTGCATAGTGGTCGAGTTGCCAAATCCTCTCCCTGTCAAAGGCAATGGGATGGGTAGGTTAAAGTACACTCGTGGACTCAATGACCAGGATGGAAATTCTTTACAATATTCCAACATTCTACACAAGGGACTAGACCTCTACCTTCCTCTACAAGAGAGATGACTTAGAGCCTTGCCAGACGACCTTACGGTCTCATTTAATAAAGCTAAAAGGGGGAGATGTAGAAAGCCGCAGTGAGCGGTGACAGCATTCGCCATTACAAGATGGTGCTGGCACCCAACACTTGTGGGTAAACAAGTAAATTGCGCATGTGCAAGTGGTGAAAGTGCGCCAAGTCACCGCACAACCCAGGGCGTCATACGGGGTTTTGAGCAAGCAGTCAATCAGATATGTCCACCCCACCCTAGGGTGTATATAAAGCAGTGCCATCTTGGGTCTCTCTCTCTCTTCCTCCTTTCATTCGCAATAAACGCTTGCTGCAGAAGGATCCTGGTGCCCTCGTGTGTTCTTGCCGGCGAGACGATTGCGCGGGCCACAGTTCTGAATCACGCACATTAGTACTTACAGATTTCTGGTACTATAGCAGCCACATCTCTTTATACAATATTTGTTGCTATTATCAGAATAAAAATATCTGCTCCTAGAAACCTGTCTTCTGTTTGAGAACAAACAACAGTCTAGTTCAGAATGTCAAGGTTTATCAACTACTTATTTTATTTAAATTTTCTATCATTTTCTTAATAATTACAACCTAATAGAGGATTTAGAATTTATCTGACAGATTTATTTACCTCCATTCTCTTTTATTCTTCTGAAATTCTCTTTTAATAATGGGAATGAGTACTGAAAAAGTGATGGTTGTTTCTATTTTTCTAGAAATTATTTAGCTTTAGCCACTTATATATAGGTCACTATCATCAACTTATATATTTTTCTTATGTACAGCACAGCTTTGTTTTATAATCTGTTGATCTCTGCAACTAATAGAAATGAGTGGTTTTATATTACTCCTATGAAATAACAACAAACAAATAGATATTCAAATCAAATTACATTACAGCACTTGATTCATTTTTTTATTATGTAAAGACACAGCAAGCAGTTATTGTCTAGGAAACACAGGTACCTGTACTTCTGATGTCCTGACAGTGACTTTCTGTACTAAATTTATGGACTTTTAACCTATTGAGTTTAGGCCATATTGCTCTGAAAGCCTGTTAAGGCATTCTTATAAACTTTATTAGTTGATTAAAAATGACAAAAAAGTTTCATTTTTTTAAAAGGTGAGTTATCTAAACATTATTGCACTACTCATGTCTATAATTAAAAACATTACATTATGTATTTAGAAATTTGCTGAAGATAAGTCTCATACTAAATGTTCTCATCTCAAAAAAACACTGACAATGCTTATTTCAGTTTAACATGAATAAAATACTATGGAAAATACATGTACTTTCTTCAGTTTTGTACTAAGTTCTGCTACAGTAGCATAAATGAATTCCTAAATGTTACTGAGATGATTAAATAGCATAGTAAAATCTAGAAAATTACCAACAAGTCACTTCATTAGTAATTTCATGAAAAAATAGTAAGCATAGTAGCTCAGTTTCACATATTTCATAGTTAAAAGAACACAAGTACAATAAATAATAACACTTTTTTTTGAACACCTAATATTTGTTTGTGGAAAAGCATATTTTCATGTCTGTTTGGATGGACCATTTGGGGTCTAACCTCACTGTGTGGTGTAGTGTGAGATGACAAAGAGATGTGAGATAGAAAAAGAAACATAGAATGAAAAGAAAAATTCAAAAGAGTAAGAGGACAAAAAAATAGAAGGGAGGCAGCAGGGGATAGGTGGCTCTGCTAACTGGAAAAAATGTGAGTTTTTGTAAAATAGTAGTGGAGGAGTGTGAACAATTCAATGACTGATGGAAATTCCAGGTGTGGCTCTGTGCCGTCCAATATTATTGTGGCATCAGGGTCGGTGTGTGACTGTTTTATTTAAAGAAAAATAAGAGTAATATATTTTCCTTACTACAAGGTTTCAATGGCTGAAACTTCTATAATCACAGACAAAGTAACAAGAGAAAAACCTGACAAATACATTTTAAGTAAAAATGCCTTCTTTAAAATTGACTGAGGTGGTATGACAACAAGGAGATTTGGTACAGTGTGGTTGACAGTCTGCACAGACTGGGTAGTAGCATTTGCTGGTATCATTGTTTCACTCTCAAAGTATAAGCACCATATAGTGAAGACCAATTATTTCTTTGTATTTTCATAAACACCCTAGTTCTTTTTTTTTAATTTTAAAAACATTATTGAAGATCTGACAAACAACTTCTACAAGATGGACTTCTCCATAAAACTGTAACAACATGATGCCTTGCATCTATCATGTTAAAATGTGCATCAAAGACAAATACAAAAACCCTTAAAACAATCTACCATTCTTTAACAATTGAGCAATGATAAAATTCATAAGGTACAACATGGATGACTTGAAAGGGATGGGCCCTTTAAGCACCATTAAAAAAGAGAGAGAGAGAGAGAGAGAGCACAGATGAATGAGTGTTCAGTTATATAGCTTGAAGTGAACCTTTGGCATTCGGAATCAGAGCATTAACACATATTACAAAAGTGTGTAGTGTCAGAGGAACAGAACTACCAGCATTCAAAAGCAGCTTTGTCAACTAGGTAATAAAACACTCTAGGGCATGTCTCTGGTATCCATTACTGATACACTGGCAGAAACTTTGAAATAAAAAAAAAGGAAGAAAAAAAGAGCAGTTACTCCTTTTATTTTCGCTGTTAAAATGCAAACATTAACTCTATTATACACTAAAAGTCTTCAAAGTATCTCATTTGTACAAGAGAAGGACTAAGAAACAGTTTCCAGAGAATCAAGCACAAGTGAAAGAGCACACACTCCTTACACGGCTTTCAGAGGGTACTCAGGAGGAGCCATTTCATAATCATTGGCACTGAACAAAGTTGCAGAATTCTTTTCCAGGTACTTGAGAAAGTTATGTAGATAGTTCAGAATAAAGCAGGGTTTTTCCCATATATTGGTATAGAGGTCAACATCGCTCCAATTCGCACGACTAATCTCAGTAAATGTGGTGCTCCATACACCTGGGACATGGGTGCATCTGGGTGATCGGTGACAATTTCAGCATACTGTGTGGTCTCAAATTTGTAGAGTAGCTGAGTACCCAGCATTTCATTGTAGTACTCCTTTATTTCTGTCACAACCTTATTACCAGCATACTTCTTATTATCTGTATTTCCTCTAGACTTCTTATAATTTGAATAATCCTCCAAAATAGAATTCCCATTCTTCTTGGAAGGAGGATTTAAAAAAAAAAATCTGCTTTTGTCTGATGATCATGCCCTAGTCATCCACAAGTCATGGTTTCAGCTCTTCAGGAATCTTCACTTTAACTTCAACTCTGCTCATGAATGTTTCTTCATTTTCAACAGTAGGATCTACCCGGGCTTTCTTCTTCCTAGGTGGCTAAGGAGTCTTACTGGTACTGCCACCATCTCCGTTTCCAGGAGTTTTCTGCTTGTTGTTTTTGTTTTCACTTCAACATTTTTCTGTTGCAGACTAGATGTCTTCTCTGGATCAGCCACTCTCATCTTGCCCTCTGCATATTGTTCCTGATTGGCCTTTTGAAGTTCTCGCTGTTTCTGCAAATCGGTGTCCACATATTTGAGTACTCTGGTTTCTGGCACTTATTCATTCCAATTTTTCTTCCAACCACTGTGATGGATAAAATACTCCACTTCTTCTTCTTCTTCTTTTTTTTTTTTTCTTTTTTGGCAATCTTCACACACTTTGCTTCACAAAAAAGAGACTCACGAAAGCAGAGCACTCACTCGCTCTCTTGGAATTTAGGCTTAGAGTCCTGCTTAGGCATCATATATAAGTGATTCGCTGCTTCCTCCTTCTCCTATCACCCCTGATTCCCCAGGTCTTACATATGTTAATTTGAGATATTATGCTAATGACAGTTCATTGCACTCATTGTTTAACCACATCAATGAGAAACCTAGAATAAGTTTATGAGTTGTAATACTACTTAAACAGCCTTTTAAAAAGCCCAAGAAAATTTTTGGTTAAAAATTTGTACATTAAGAAGCTAAATAACTTGTTTCTTAGGATCATTTGCTTGAAAAATTGTTTTCCAGCATGACATCTGTACTGTAAATAAATAAAATATCCAAAGAAAAAAAAGAAGTTAGACAACTGATTCAGATGTTATGAGCAATTGTTTCTCTTGCAGAGTAGCCAGATTCATTCCCCACAATTGGTGTGATGGCTGCTAACCTCCCATGACTCCAGCATGAGGGTATCTAATGCTATTTTTTGGCCTCTGACATTACCAGACATACTTACAGTGCACAAATGTACATTTAGGCAAAGCACTCATACACATAAAAAAAATGAACCTTTAAAATATTATAGGTTAGCCTGCCCCTAGAGGCATGGTAGGTGTAGCTACTGTGTCACATGTATGTCAGTGGGTGGCAGAGAGGATAGAGGCTATGTCTATTCTCAGTGTTTTGACATATAGACATCTGAATGCTTAGTAGCCCAATATTCCCTGAAAAAAAAATAACCATTCTGAGATGACTACCAATCTGGTGTCAGTTAGGCCTCGATGGACACCCAGGAAGGGGAGTAAGACAGAGACAAGAAAAACCCCACCTATGGACCCTGGGCAGGAGTGAGCCTGAGATAGGCAGATGACCTTTGCAAGAGTCACTCAGTCAGTCAGGCTAGGTGAGGTGCAAGCCTGAGAAAACCATCAAACCAGTACTATGAGTTCTGGACAAGGGACTAGTCTATCATGACCACCAGTTCATCACTGAACAGGCCTGGTTTGAGTAGAACAGACTCCCAGACTCCCAGATGATCCCTGCCCCGTGTCATAATACATTAGTAGAGCATAGCACTCCTGAGACCACTTCTGAGATAACGCCAGACACTGAGAGACTTCAGGTACCACTAAGAGGAGCAAGTAACTGGTAGAGAAATAGAAGAGAAAAAGAAAGAGAAGGATGTAAGCACAATAAAGAAAGGCAGGATTACAAACCAGAGGACAGTTGAAGAACAACCTGATGTGAGTAGCTGGTGATATTGCCTTGGAACATGGTGAGATTTTAGCCTGTGCTGCCACTGGGGGCCATCTCTTGGTTTGTTCCCTTGCAGTAGTGGTCTATCACCACCAAAGGCTACACAGCCATCCTGGATCGGGGCTGCCCCACTTCTGGAAGACATATTCACTTCTCAAGTTTGTGCTGAACTGGTCCCATTCCTCATTTATGCACTGTGGAATGGCTGAACCTGTGGGCATGAGAGTAAGAGAGTTGACTCTGACCTAGACTGCTGCTGTACACGAGTTGCATAAAGGTGAGCAGGCCCTGAAGATAAAAAACCATTTATCTCATGTATGATAGCATAGTTGGGAGCAAGACATCCTTCTCCCACCTTTCCCCTCACCATGTGTGGCAGGTAAAAGACTTGACCATAGTGTAGTAAGAATTCTGGTGTCTTGGCCCTAGGCCTCAGGGCATAGTTTTATCTTCTTCTCACCTAATGGCCCACCCCACATTTTAGTATGGCTTCTAGAATATCAAGTATCATGGCCACATTTCAAGCAAGCAGAAAGAATCAGCAGAGATTATCCCCCTTTAGGAACATATACTTGGAATAGTTCTAACAGTCAAAGCATAATTTACATCAGAGTTTAAGCATCTAGCAGTAAGAAAGACATGGAATTATTTTGTCAGCTGGACACACATCTACTTAAAACAACTCAGGGAACCAAATCTCTGTTAGAAACATAATCTTTTATTAGGAAAAATTGAACAATAAAGCAATTTTAACCTTAAATATTCATGTTGTATAATATAACATATGTTTGGACAAATATTTTGTACTAGTACATGAAATTATAATTTCAAACTCTATAGTTTAGATATATACATTATAATTTAGATATATTTAGAAATATAGAACTAAATGATAAAATCATTAATCTGAAAGGTACATACTAGTAAACAGTTAAGCTTTAATCAATCTAAGCTCTAAGTCAGTCTCTGAGAACAATTTTGTACTGCCTTCTTTTAAGTCACAGAAAAAATACTATTCCTGGATTCAAGAGGGAAAATTATTTTCAAGTATATATTAAATGCCAGTTTATTATTAAATGAGATGGTTCACAAATGAACTGAAGTCTAGAAAATAACCTACTATCCCATTAATGAACAACACTCTGTGGAAACATGGTCCTAATGTCAGATATCAACTATTAAATGTGGGAAGCTGATCACGCTGGCACCTGACACGCGTGAGTAACAAGTAAAACTGTGCATGTGCAGTGGCAAGGACCGCCTAATCACCGCCCAACCTGGGGCGTCACATGGGAATCTGAGCAAGCAGCCAATCAGATATGTCCACCCCACCCTAGGGTGTGTATAAGGCAGCGCCATGTTCTCTCTCTCTCTCCCCCCCCACCATACTTGGGAATAAACACGTGCTACGGAAGGATCCTACGTGTCCGAGTGCATTCTTGCCTGCGAGACGACTGGGCGGGCTACAGCTGGTGCCGAAACCCGGGAACCCACCATCGACAGCACCAAGGGAGCCTCCGTTCGCGGAGAGGATTCAGAACTGCAGCATAAAGATAGGCTCTGAGAGTCATGTTTGGCCTTGATTTATTTCATTTTCCTCCCCAATCGATAGAAACTCCGGTAGCTTTCGCTATCGCACTAGCAGTGTTTACTTTCTTCCTTTTGATTTTAAAGGATGGGAAAAGTTGCTCAAATATCGTGGCAGGTCAGGGAGTGTTAGAACAGCTACAAGTCGACAGGTCAGAAACAGGGCTGCAAAAGAGGCTAGCTACTTATAAAGAATAGGAAAAACACGCGCAGCAAAGATATAGGCCCTTCCAAAGACCTTCGGTCCGCGGAAGAGATGATGTGGGGAAAAGATGCCCTGGGAGAGTTTTGTGAGAAGGGAGGCAGAGCTCCAAAAAAGAAAACTCTTTATCCGGTAAAGGAAATGGAGGATTTGGGGCTTGATGGCTCGGAAATAGGGGAACTGGATGTCTATGAGAAGGAAAGATACCATCCGGATAGGCAGCCGGCGCAACAAGATGGAGGGCGGGAAAAGGCAGGAGACGGGAATCACATGGCTCCTCAGCCAGTCACACACTCCCAACTTGCTGTCCCCAGCACACTTCCACCTTATGCAGACAAGCGCTGCTCAGATTCCTTCTTTTCAGAGGAAGACAAAAAAAGGATGTTACAAGCTTTTTCCAGTGTTTGAGGCTACGGAGAGAGGTCGCGTACACGCGCCGATAGAATACACACCTATTAAAGAGCTTGCTGAATCAGTTAACAAATATGGAGTTGATGCTAATTTCATGGTCATGCAGCTTGAGAGATTAGCTGCTATGGCGATGACTCCGAATGATTGGCAAAATACAGTAAAGGCTCCTCTCCCTAATATGGGACAGTACATGGAATGGAAAGCTTTGTGGCACGATGCTTCTCAAGTGCAGGCAAAGGCCAACGCTAATGCTGAAGGCAATCAAAGACAGTGGACGTTTGAATTGTTAACAGGGCAGGGACAGTTTGTTAACAACAAAGTAAATTATGATTGGGAAGCTTATGGTCAAATCTCCACTGCCGCTATTAAGGCGTGGAAGGTGCTTTCAAAGAAAGGCAAAACTGGGGGATATTTAACCAAAATCTTGCAAGGTCCCCAAGAGCCATTCTCAGACTTTGTTGTTAGGATGACAGAAGCGGCAGGCAGGATTTTTGGAGATCCAGAACGGGTTAAGCCATTGATAGAACAATTAGTATATGAAAATGCCTCACCAGAATGCAAGACAGTTATTACCCCTAGAAGAAACAAAGGGCTGATAGACTGGATTAAATTCTGCTGAGGACTAGGAGGCCCACTAACTCATGCTGGCCTCACTGCAGCCATTTTGCAAAGCCAAAATCACGCAAATCTTAGTGTACGTGAGGTCTGCTATAATTGTGGTAAGCCAGGTCATTTGAAACGAGAATGTTGTACTCCCATACAAAAAAAACCTCCTGGGTTATGCACAAAATGCAGGAAGGGCTATCATTGGACTAATGAATGTCGCTCAGTTAGGGACATTCAAGGAAGGATTATTCAGCATGACCCCTCCCCAGTAGGAAGAGATGAAGGCACTCCAAAAAATGGGTATCAGGGCCCCAGGTCTCAGGGCCCCAAAAAATATGGGACACAAGTTCAGGGCCGGAGGAGCTTTGCAGCCGCAGAGCTACAAGAGGTTCCGCAGGATTGGACCTCCGCTCCACCTCCCAATTCTTACTAATGCCACATGGGGGCGTACAGCCTGTCCCAGTTGATGTTAAAGGTCCCCTGCCTGAAGGAAGTGTCGGTCTTCTTTTAGGTCGTTCCTCTCTTGCCTTAAAGGGGCTTGTGGTTCATCCTGGTGTAATAGACCAAGACTATACTGGAGAACTTCAAGTTCTCTGTTCTTGTCCACAAGGCATATTTTCCATCTCCCCTGGGGATAAGATTGCTCAATTAGTTATTCTTCCAAGTTTACATGATTGTTTCCCATCCACCGGGGTGCCCAGAGGTGCCAACGGGCTTGGTTCTTCAGGAACTGACTTTGCTCACCTGGTAGTTGATCTTAAAACTAGACCCACTTTACAATTAATGATAGAGAGGAAGAATTTTATAGGAATTTTAGACACAGGAGCTGATAAAAGCATTATTTCCTCCAAATGGTGGCCTAAGGCGTGGCCTGTTACACAATCATCTCTTTCCCTACAAGGACTGGGATATGAGGCCAGCCCTGCAGTCAGTTCACGCTCCTTGACTTGGCAGACACCAGAGGGTCAAACAGGAAGTTTCATGCCTTATGTGCTTCCTCTCCCCGTTAATCTCTGGGGAAGAGACATCTTACAAGACTTAGGATTAACATTAACTAATGAATATTCTCAGCAAGCTATTGGTATTATGAAAAGGATGGGATATAAGGAAGAAAAAGGTCTGGGCAGAAAAGAACAAGAAAAGTTAAACCCAATCTCACAAGAAAGTAATACAGGAAGACAAGGTTTGGGTTTTCTCTAGTTGCCATTGAGGGCTCTATGCCCATACCCTGGCTTACAGAGGAGGCCGTGTGGGTTCCTCAATGGTATCTATCCTCTGAGAAATTGGAAGCTGCTACAAGGCTGATTAAAGAACAAGTACAGCTTGGTCATTTAGAGCCTTCCACTTCTCCCTGGAATACACCTATTTTTGTCATAAAAAAGAAATCAGGGAAATGGAGACTTCTCCATGATCTAAGGGCCATTAATGCGCAAATGCGGCTGTTTGGCTCAGTGCAACGAGGCCTACCTTTGCTCTCTGCTTTACCTAAGCAATGGAGGATAATAATTATAGACATTAAGGATTGCTTTTTTTCTATTCCCCTACACCCACAAGATAGGCAAAGATTTGCATTTACCCTGCCTGCTGTTAATCACCTTGAACCAGACAGGAGATATCAGTGGAAAGTTTAGCCTCAGGGTATGGCTAATAGTCCTACCATGTGCCAGCTATATGTACAAAGGGCCCTTGAGCCAATTAGGAAAAAATTCCCCTCCTTGTTAGTGGCCCTTTTTATGGATGACATTCTTATTTCTCATAGGGAATCAGTTATTTTGCAAACCTCATACCCTCTATTAATTAAAACATTGGAACAATGGGGCCTACATATTGCCACAGAAAAGGTCCAAATGTCAGAAGTAGACTCCTTTCTAGGAACAGTTATTTACCCAGAGAAAATAGTTCCTCAGAAATTAGAGATTCACGAGGACCATTTACATGCCTTAAATGATTTTCAAAAATTATTAGATGATATAAATTGGTTAAGACCATTTTTAAAAATCCCCTCTGCTGAATTAAAATCTTTGTTTGACATTCTGGAAGGGGATACTCACCCTTCCTCACCTAGAGCCTTGACGCCGGCTGCGAGCCATGCCCTTCAAGTAGTGGAATAAGCCTTACAAAATGCCCAATTAAAACGTATTGATATAAGCAAACCTTTTGATTTATGTGTTTTTAAGACCAGACATTTACCAACTGCTGTGTTATGGCAAGATGGGCCCCTACTATGGATCCATCCTAATGCATCCCCCGCAAAAATTATTGAATGGTATCCAGATGCAGTCGCTCAGCTTGCCCTTTGTGGGCTAAAAGCAGCTGTTACTCATTTTGGAAGGGATCCTAAGATTTTAATAGTGCCATATACTGCACATCAGGTTCAAACATTAACTGCTACCTCTGATGTTTGGGCAGTGTTGGTCACTTCCTTTAATGGTCAAATAGATAATCACTATCCTAAGCATCCTATTTTACAATTTGCCTTAACTCAAGCTGTTGTGTTTCCATTCATTATATCTCAGAAGCCGCTCCCAGATGGAGTGGTTGTTTACACAGATGGATCAAAAACAGGTGTGGGTGCCTATGTAGTTGATGATAAAGCCACAGTCAGACAATACCATGAGACTTCACCTCAAGTTGTGGAATGCTTGGTAGTATTAGAGGTTCTTGAAACCTTCCCAGGTCCTTTAAATATTGTTTCGGATTCCCTTTATGTAGTAAATGCACTTAGGGTTCTGGAAGTTGCTGGATTAATTAAGCCCTCTAGCAGACTTACAAAGGGTTTTTCAAAAGATTCAATTTACCCTAGTCAATAGGAGATCTCCTGTTTTTATTACACATATCAGGGCTCACTCAGGTCTACCAGGACCAATGTCCTGTGGAAATGACCTGGCAGACCGAGCCACAAAGTTAATAGATGTCGTCCTATCTCCAAAGTGGACCTTGGCCAAAGATTTCCATAAAAGATTTCATGTAACTGCTGAGACTTTACGTCAGAGATTTAACATAACCAGAAAAGAGGCTAGGGATATAGTGACTCAATGTCAAATTGTTGTCAATTCTTACCAGTGCCCCGTGTAGGAATTAATCCACGAGGAATTCGGCCACTACAGATTTGGCAGATGGATGTTACTCACATCCCATCTTTGGCAAATTGCAATATTTACATGTTTCTATTGATACTTGTTCTGGAATTATATTTGCTTCCCCATTGACCGGGGAAAAGACAGCCCATGTTATTCAGCATTGCCTCGAGGCATGGAGTGCCTAGGGAAAGCCTAAAATTCTTAAAACTGACAATGGACCAGCTTACACTTCTCAGAAGTTTAGACAATTCTGCCGCCAAATGGAGATGACCCATTTAACAGGTCTACTGTACAATCCTCAAGGACAAGGTATTATAGAGCGAGCTCATTGTACTTTTAAGTCCTATTTAATAAAGCAAAAGGGGGGAGTCGAGGAAGCTCTACCCTCAGTGCCACGAGTCACCGTTTCTATAGTACTTTTCACCCTTAATTTTTAAAATCTGGACAGTCAAGGCCACACGGCAGCTGACCGTCATTGTTTAGAGCCTGATAGGCCAAAAGAGATGGTCAAATGGAAGGATGTTTTGACTGGACAATGGAAAGGCCCGGATCCTATTTAAATAAGATCCCGGGGAGCTGTTTGTGTTTTTCCACAGGGAGAAGATAATCCATTCTGGCTACCAGAACGCCTAACACGAAGAATCTTGGAATCTCAGCTTGATCCTGCCCAGAGAAATGGGAACCCTCCTGCTGACGGCAATATTCTGGCTGACACTGCCGACGGGTGGGACATGCGGAGCTGAAACGTTGAGAGATCTTTGGCCTTCTCCTTCTTTTAAGAATGGGTGGGAATAGGCCTGCTATTAATAAAGCTAAAAGGGAGCCTTTTAATAAAGCTAAAAAGGAGAGGTGTGGAGAGGAATAGGCCTGCTTGGTATAGCCCTATGCTGTGGATTAGTGTACAGACTGTAGTTGGTATGCAAACTCAAAAACCCAACAGAAGTGTGACAAGGTGGTGATTGCCCAAGCACTTGCTGCTTTAGAACAAGGTTCCTCCCCTAGAGTCTGGCTGTCTGTGCTACAAAAATTAGCTAACGCTTGAGCCCTCAGCCGATGCACCTCACAGGTTCTATCCCATTGCACTGGGTCGGTGAGGCAAAAGCCCCATTCTCTGCACATCTCTGGGTAGAGTGTATACTGCGATATACAGGGGATGTTCCTCAGGGATAGATTCCTCGAAGGCATGTCTGGTTGCATAGAGGTCGAGTTGCCAAAATCCTCTCCCTGTCAAAGGCAACGGGATGGGTAGATAAAAGTACACTCATGGACTCAAGACCAGGGTGGAAATCCTTTACAATATGCCAACATTCTGCACAAGGGACTAGACCTCTACCTTCCTCTACAAGAGAGATGACTTAGAGACTTGCCAGACGACCTTATGGTCTCATTTAATAAAGCTAAATGGGAGAGGTGTGGGAAGCGGATGACGCTGGCACCTGACACGTGTGAGTAACAAGTAAAACTGTGCATGTGCAGTGGCAAGGACGGCCTAATCACCGCCCAACCCGGGGCGTCACATGGGAATCTGAGCAAGCAGCCAATCAGATATGTCCACCCCACCCTAAGGTGTATATAAGGCAGCGCCATGTTCGGTTCTCTCTCTCTCTCCACCATACTTGGGAATAAACACGTGCTGCGGAAGGATCCTACGTGTCCATGTGCATTCTTGCCAGCGAGATGACTTCGCGGGCTACAGTTAAAGATTTGTTTTGGTCTTTGGTAGCATAGCCTCAGTGTCAAAGGATAGTTTTGTAAATCATTAGAAAATTGTTCATTAGGTGAATGATATGATATTGATTCTTTTCTCTTTCTGAAACAGAGTCTAATGTCAAGACCAATACTAAGCCCAGCTAATAATGTAAACTGAACAGAGCTTATCAATAGATATTTTTACTGGATTGATCTTAGTAAAAATTATCAGTTAATCTTCTAGAATGATAGGATGGCAGGACCGAAACAGTTTCCTTCAGTGTTTGAAACAAAAAGAAAATCAGAGAGAGATACTCAAGATTTTTTTTCTAAGAAGGATCCTAGTATGACATATCAGTATTGATAGGAGTTGCAGATGTGTTCTTAGTATGACATGAATACATTAAAATTTTAAAATTTATTTAAATTGATGTTTTTTAAATGGAGTTCATTAAGAAGCAAGGCAAGGAGGGTCAAAAGTTCAAATAAATAATCAAAATATTTGTATAACATATATTTTCTTCTCTCTGTGTATGTCTGTTTTTGTGTATTTCTTTCTGTCTGTCTCTTTTTTTCATCCTCCTCAACACACAGAGTATACAAGCATTAGGTCTTTTATATTTCAGTTTAGACTGTGAAACATGAATAGCATTCTAGATTTGGAAAGATTCTGTAGCCACAAGAACAGAGCATTATTTAATTTATGTTTTGAAATGTTTAATACAAGAAGAAGGAAGAGCAAAATGTGGATGCTTTAATTCTTCTTAGAAAAGGGAACAAAATATGGAAGGTAGAGGGTGGGAGGGACTTGAGAGAAAGACAGGAGGGGGAGGGGGAAAAGGCAAGATCAGGCATGAGAGGAAATGGGGTCATGAATTTGGACAGAGGTGTGTATTAATGGGAGATAGGGATCTGGGGGGGTGGGTAGCCACCAGCAAGTCCCAGATGCCAGGAAAGCAAAAGTCTCCCAGGACCCAACAGGGATGAGATTAGCTGAGAATGCCCAACAAAGGGAAGGGAGAACCTGTAGAGACCATATAGAGGTTGGGAAAGGCTGACTGTTGGAGAATGGGACAACCCACTCATTTCCTAATTCATAACTCAGAAGGGCTCTTGTCTAAAGAAAATACAGGGACAAAGTGTGGAGCAGAGACTGAAGGAAAGGCCATTTAGAGACTGCCCCACCTGTGGATGCATCCCATACACAGACACAAATTCCAGACACTATTGCTGATACCAAGAAGTGCTTGCTGACAGGAGCCTGTTATAGCTGTCTCCTGAGAGGCTCTGTCAGAGCCTGATAAATACAGAGGCTGATGCTCTCAGACAACCATGGGACTTTAGCACAGGGTCCCCAGTGGAGTTAGAGAAAAAACTGAAGGAGCTGAAGGGGTTTGTAACCTCACAGAAAGTACAACAATATCAACCATCTAGACCCCCTAGATTTCCCAGGGACTAAACCACCAACCAGAGAGTCCACATAGAGGGACCCACGACCCCAGTTGCATATGTATCAGAGGATGGCATTATCTGGCATCCATAGAAAGAGAAGCCCTTATTCCTGTGAAGGCTTGATTCCCCAGTGTAAGGGAAGGACAGGGTGGTAAGGTGAAAGTAGGTGGGTTGTTGGGAGGGGGAGCTTTGATGAGGATAAAAGCAAGGGAGGGGTATGGGAGATGGGGGTTCTGTAGGGGAAACTTGGAAAGGGGATAACATTTGAAATGTTAATGCATAAAATATCCAATAAATAAAAGAAATGTTTAATAATTTTCTATGTTACAAAATAAGTAAATTAGAGATTAAGAAATTATAATTTATACTATTTGAGAAAGTTATCCATTTTAAATTGTTTTTTTAAATGTATTTGGTAATGAGATCTTTATTTTATTCCCTTAGAAACACAAGATAAAACTATTGCCTTCAGATGCTCTCCATTGATTAATATATATACAGATTCCTTTTCAGCTGCATTCAGTTAATTAGTATTTGGTAGTATTTCAAGTCCTTGATAACTTTATTGATTTTGAACAAAGTCAATAGAACATAGATTTTTTTATTTAAGTACAGTTCAATAGAAAGACTCTCACTGGACATCAGTAATACTTCACTGAGAGTTTAAGACAACTTCTTTGATGTTATATCTCATTTAATAATAATGAAACAAAGAAGGCAAGCCAGGATCTAAAATAAATTACAGTCAGCATATAAACTTTATTTTACAATATATTCAGGTGTCACTTCCACTAAATTTTCAAGTAACCTAAAAACACATTACAGGTATTTACTAAATATTCAGTGTGCTATCATTTCCTAGTGATGTTCTCAAATGTATTGAATAAAAATCCATTGTCTATGTGCACCACATTTTTATTGTCCGTTCATCAGCTGCTAGAAATCTAAGCTGGTCTCATTTCCTAGCTATTGGGAATGGAAGAACAGTGAACACAGGAGCGCCAGTATCTTTGTTGTAGAGTACAGATTTCTTTGTGTATATATCCAGTAGTATAGCTACATCAATTTTTAACTGTTAGATAATCCTCCTCCACCTGTCTTCTATAGTGGTTACACCAGTTTATATTCTCACCAAGAACAAAAATTGTTTTCCCCCACATCATCAATAGATGTTATAGTCACTCGTTTTAATTCATAAAGGATTCATTTTTAATTATGTATGGCTGAGTGCATCCATGTATGAATGTATGCACATGAGTGCAGGTATCTGAGGTAGCCATATGGCATCAAATCTCCTAGAAGAATAGTTTTAACTGGCTGTAAACCACCTTATGTAGGATCTGAGAACAGAATTTAGATCCTGTGCTTGAGAGAGTACTATACACTTTTAATTGCTGAGCCATCTCTCCAGCCCTTATTGTCTTAATAGTAGCAATTCTAACTAGAATAAAATGAAATATCAAAGTAGTTTTAATTTGAATTTCTCAGATGCCTAAAGATAGTTAATGCTTTTGTGAAATTTTCTTTTTCTTTGCTTAATTTCTTTAAATAGCTAAAAAATAATTACATCATTTTCCTACTTTTTTCCTTTCTGTGACTTATACTCTTTCTTTTTTCTCCAGCTCTTTTATATCTTCCCCACAGACACTACCAAGACTTCTTAACCATAGATAACAACATGTCCTCAGGAGGCACCATGGACCACAGACATGGACAGACATCCATGTGGATCACAGACATAAATGAGTCCTGGAATGTCAGCATAGCTCACAGACACCAGCATGTTCTCTGGTTGTAACATGGATGACAGATACCTACATGGCCTCCAGAGGCAGTATGGACCATGAAACTTTCTCTAGGATGCCCAATACAGAAAATGAAATCTCCTTCTCAGACATCCTGTCATTGCTCATAGCTAGGGTGATCATGAGGCTGGGCAATGCATTTGGAATCAGTACTTTAGTGTTCTCCTGGCTGCTGCTCACTACCTTCCAGCCCTACTTGGCAACCACATGATCCCTCATCCACCACAGTCTTCTCACACACCTTTGCACCTCTAATTCTGCCTCTCTCTCCATGGCTCAGGAGCTGACCAGTTCCTCCATTTTTCTCACTGCTCCATCATATATTTGTTTGTCATAGTGGCATTGCAAATTGCAGTATGTCACACAGTATATATTTTTATGAGGCAGTGAAACAATAAAATTCCAAAATCTATAAAAGAGAACAAAAGACTAAAAAAAAGAATGAAGTTGGCTATTTCTACTAGAGACTTATTTACAAATAAATATTGAATTAAATCTTGACATGATGGAGTTATCTTCTGAGGAAAGTACAGCAGTAGGGTGTAGGGGGGAAAGCTTGGTCATTCAAACGAAAAACTCTGAAAACAGTAGTAAAAGCATGTTTTAGTTCCATAAGGAGAGAGAACAAAATACGGACTTTGTATTGTATTACAGAAGAAAATTAAGATAGACGTTCAGATTATGGTATATAAAGTCTGTGATGAATGATGATTTTCCAATATATTCAGTTCAGTTTTGTGGAGAGGGAGCTTATAATGTAGAGATCTAAGTGATAATCACCTATGTTGTTGAAATGTCCTATTGACAAGAGCAACTCCAGTAGAGTAGCCAGTAAGGGAAATGCATGAAGTCAGGTCAGGTGATTAGTAACAGCACATGTAATAATCATCTCCAGAACAGATGAGCAAGCACTCTAAGATTGAAAAGGTTCAGACTAGTCTTCTAACATATTGATAATGATAAAAGGCCTAAGAAATTGTAAACCATCAGGTAAGTCAGAGCTCAGTGTGAGATAGCAGCATTTGTGGCATGCTTTAAAAGCATGGACTGAATTTTGCCCATTGCTGATCATTGGTTTTTTTGTTTTGTTTTGTTTTGTTTTGTTTTGTTTTGTTTTGTTTTGTTTTACAAAACATGAGCACAAATGGTTTCCCTTCAAACTATAAAGTGTCTTCACCTCCACCAGTCCCATAATGACAGAGTGGTAAACTCAAACTCAGCATTGTCTCACTTAAAAAACATTCACAATTACTCTGAAAGACTCTTACACTACACAGCAACTTATCCTTCAGGTCTTGGGCTTCACACCTCTGTATTATTTAAACTTTCTCATATGCAAAACTTTGAAGTAGATATTAAAGATAATATATTTGGATAAAATTTAAAGTCACATGATATATGAAAGTTTTCCACAGCTGCTATAACTAATTACCACAAACTATTAAAAGAAATAACTTAGATTTATGGACTAGAGGCAGTAATGCATCTACTGTTCAAGTAGGACAACTTGGCTTAATATACATAGAACCCACATAAAAATTGCACATAGTGTATGTGCTAGTAACCACAGCTCTATGGGAGCAAATCAGAGTTCCAAATCCAGCCAAATTGTTAATCAGTGAGCTCTTGGTTTAGTGACACTTTGTGTCAAAAAGTAAGGGTAAAGAACAGTTGGGGATGACACCTAATTGCCTTCACACCTATGCGCATACATTTCCTTTCTTCATATACACCTTCATTTGCATGGAGAATCATTTCAGGATATTGAACCTGTAATTTCATCAAAAATTATGTGACATTCTTCAGGTAGAGTATGGAAGTTATGACTCCCCATATAAGATCAATAAGAAGATGTCCTGCTGGGAAAGGGAGACTTCCATTTTGTCCAAAGCTGGTCTCCCCAGGAGTACTGACACACTTAAGATCACAAATTCACAGGCCCACAGGAGGGACATGCACCAATCAGAGACAGCAAGATCAAATAACACCAGAGATAACCAGATGGTGAGAGGCAAATGAAAGAAACTAAGGAACAAAAAACAAGGCTACTTGGCATCACCAGAAGCCAATACTCCCAACAGAGCAAGCCATGGATAACCCAACACACCAGAAAACCAAGACTCCCATTTAAAATCACATCTCATTATGATGTTAGAAGACATTAAGACATTAAATAACTTTTTTTAAAGAAATACACAAAAACACAGGTAAACAAGTAGGAGATCTCAAAAAGGAAACAAAGAAATAAAAATCCCTTAAAGAATTACAGGAAAACACAACTAAACAGGTGAAGGAATTGAAAAAAAAATCCAGGATCTAAAAATGGAAATAGAAACAAAAATGAAATCACAATGGAAATAACCCTGGAGATACAAAACCTATGAAAGAGATCAGGAGTCATAGATACAAGCATCACCAACAGAATACAAGAGATAGAAGAGAGAATCTCAGGTGCAGAAGATACCATAGAAAACACAACATTCAAAGAAAATGCAAAACGCAAATAGCTCCTACCTCAAAACATCCAGGAAATCCAGGACACAATGCAAAGACCAAACCTAAGGATAATAGGTATAGAAGAGAGTGAAGACTCCCAACTTAAAGGAACAGTAAATATCCTCAACA
Source organism: Rhabdomys pumilio (assembly GCA_030674055.1). Classification (NCBI taxonomy): domain Eukaryota; kingdom Metazoa; phylum Chordata; class Mammalia; order Rodentia; family Muridae; genus Rhabdomys; species Rhabdomys pumilio. The sequence goes on along the minus strand of JANHMN010000012.1, from coordinate 73,138,546 downwards.
AAATTATAGAAGAAAACTTCCCTAACGTAAAGAAAGAAATGACCATAAACATACAAGAAGCCTACAGAACTCTAAATAGATTGGACCAGAAAAAAAAATTCCTCCCATCTCAAAATAGTTTAAACACCAAATGCACAAAACAAAGAAAAAACATTAAAAGCAGTAAGGGAAAATGATCAAGTAACATATAAAGGCAGACCTAACAGATTTACACCAGACTTCTCACCAGAGACTATGAAAGCTAGAAGATCTTGGGAAAATGTCATACAGACCTTAAAAGACACAAATGCCATTCCAGGCTACTATACCCAGGAAAACTCTCAAATACCATAGATGGAGAAACCAAGATTTTCCATGACAAAACCAAATTTACACAATATCTTGGTATGACTCTAACCAAACCAGTGAAAGATCTGTTCAACAAGAACTTCAAATCTCTGAAGAAAGAAATCAAATAGGACCCCAGAAGGTAGAAAGATCTTTCATGTACAACGGATTAGCAGGATTAATATAGTAAAATTGAGCATCTTGCCAAAAGTAATTTACAGATTCAATACAATCCCCATCAAAATTCCAACTCAATTCCTCATAGAGTTAGAAAGAGCAATTTTCCAACTCATTTGGAATGAAAAAAAAAAAAAAAAAAAACCACAGGATCACTAGCAAAGCTATTCTCAACAATAAAAGAACTTCTGGGAGAATCACCATCCCTGACCTCAAACTGTATTACAGACCAATAGTGATAAAAACTGCACAGTATTCATACAGTGACAGGCAGATAGATGAAGGGAATTGAATTGAAGATCCAGAAATATACCCACAGGCCTATGGTCACTTATTCTTTTACAAAGGAGCTAAAACTATCCAGTGGTAAAAGGACAGCATTTTCTACAAATGGTGCTGGTTCAACTGGATGTCAGCTTGTAGAAGAATGCAAATTTATGCATTTTATCTCCTTGTAGAAAGCTCAAGTTCAAGGGGATCAAGAACCTCTACATAAAGCCAGATAATAAATCTAATAGAAGAGAAAGTGCCCCAAAGCCTCTAACACATGGGCACAGGGAAAAATTTCCTGAACAGAACACCAATGGTTTATGCTCTAAGATAAAGAATTGACAAATGAGACCTCATAAAATTACAAAGCTTCTGTAAGATAAAGGACACTGTCAATAGGACAAAACAGCAACCAACAGATTGGGAAAAGATCTTTACCAGTCCTTCATCCAATAGAGGACTAATGCACAATATCTACAAAGGACTCAAGAACTTAGACTCCAGAGAACTAAATAACTATATTAAATATGGGGAACAGAGCTAAACAGAGAATTTTCTACTGGGGAAACTCAACTGGCCAAGAAGCACACAAAGAAATGTTCAACATTCTTAGTCATCAGTGATATGCAAATCAAAACAATCTTGAGATTCCACCTCACACCAGTCAGAATGGTCAAGATCAAAAACTCAGGTGAAAGCAGATGCTGGCGAGGATGTGGAGAAAGAGGTACACTCTTTCATTGCTGGTGGGATTGCAAGCTGGTACAACCACTCTGGAAATCAATCTGGTGGTTTTTCAGAAAATTGGACATAATACTACCTGACTGCCTGGGTATACCACTCCTGGGCATATACACAGAAGATGCTCAACATGTAATAAGGATACATGCTCCACTATGTTCATAGCATTGATATTTATAATAGCCAGAAGCTGGAAACAACCCAGATGTCCCTGGAAAGAGGAATGGATACAGAAAGCATGGTACATTTGCACAATTACTCAGTTATTAAACACAATGACTTCATGAAATTCACAGGAAAATGGATGGGACTTGAAAATATCTTCCTGTGTGAGGTAACTCAGTCACAAAAGAACACACATGTTATGCATTCACTGATAAGTGGATATTAGCCCAAAAGTTCAGAATACCCAAGATTCAATTCACAGACTATATAAGGCCCAAGAAGAAGGAAGACCAAAGTGTAGATGTTTCAGTGCTTCTTAGCATGGGGAACAAAATACTCACAGGAGGAATTATGGAGACAAAGTGTCGAGCATAGACTGATGGAAATGCCATCCAGAGACTTCCCCTCTGGGGATACATCTCATACACAGTCACCAAACCTGGACGGTATTATGGATTCTGGGAAGTGCTTGCTGACTGGAACCTGATATGGCAGTCTCTTGAGAGACTCTTTCAGAGCTTGACAAATACAGAGGTAGATGCTCACAACCAATCATTGGACGAAGCACAAGGTCCCCAGTGGAAGAGTTGGAGAAGGAACTGAAGGAACTGAGTGGGTTTGCAGCCCCCTGTGGGGAGCAACAGTGTCAACAGGCCAGACTCCCCTGTCCCAGAGCTCCTGGGGTCTGGACCAACAACCAAAGCAAACATGTGAAGGGAACCATGGCTCCTGATGCATATGTGGCAGAGAATGGCCTTGTTGGGTGTCAGTGGGAGGAGTGGCCCTTGAGCCTAAGGGTATAGACACTCCAGTGTAGGAGAATGCCAGGGCAGGAAGACAGGAATGGGTGACTGGGTAGGGGAGCACCCTTATAGAGGCCGGGGAAGGGGGGTGAGATAGGGTGTTTCCAAAGGGGAGACCTAGAAAGGGAAAACAATTAAAATGTAAAATAAAAAAGTATCCAATAAAAATACAAAAAAAAGAAAAGAAGAGAAGAGAAGAGAAGAGAAAGAAGAGAAGAGAAGAGAAGAGAAGAGAAGAGAAGAGAAGAGAAGAGAAAAATCTTTATGATGGCAACCTGAGATACTCTCAACTTTTCCCCTCAAATCATTTTTTTCCTTCAGCACCTGGCTAATCTTTTTTCAAAGGTGATTCTCTGGATCTTCATTAGTTTGCTCAGTATGGAATCTGGAAGTGTTATCAGTTTGAATTAGAAGTACTTCCTTTTAATATCATCATTAGGAAAGAAGTTCATTTATATGAATTATCAGGTAGAAAATTAATGTTTCAAGAGCGATGGCCTGCCAAGTCACATGCAGATATCCAGCATGTTCTATAGAGGCTAAGCAGTACTAGGATATGCATTCACTATCTGACTTTAAGAGTGAGCTTTAAGAGTGACTTTAGATATTAAGTGTTAGGACACTGCTGGATTCCAAGGGCCTAATGATATACCTATTATTGTTCTTCATGAGAGATATTGGTCTGATATGAAGTGCTGTGTTTCCCATTCAGACTCCTTATACCAATATTACCTGAACTCCTACATCTGTTTATACACCCATTGTAATGGCTTAATCAAATATAAAAATAAATAAAAATAAATGATAAAACTATCCTTCTTAGAATGACACTTTAAAAACCATGTATAGGGGAAATAAATAAACTATTCTCTTCTTCTGCTGGGACTCAGCACCTTTGACAACTGGTCAGTTTCATAGTATGGAATAGACATTATTTTTTTGCTGGATATTTTATTTATTTACAATGAAGATGTCATCTCCTTTCCCAATTTCCCCTCCCTAGAACCCCCTACCCTATACCCCCTCTTCCTCTAGGCTTTTATACCACTTTGATTACATGCCTGTATTAAGGTCAGTTCTAGGTTGAAGGTCTAGCAATAGAATAGATGCAAATAGTCAAGGAACAAGCAATAAAATAAGCACAAATAGTCAAAGAAAAAGCAAGGCATTAAACCCAGTTACATGAACACTCCCATGAACACTGTTTCTAAAAGCTTATCAGGATGACAAAAGTATCTGAGCCTGCTTCCCTATCCTATCCCAAGGTCATTTTCATGTCTGAAGCCTACTTCCTTGTTCTAGTCTAAAATTTAGATTCCTGCCTGAAATTACTTCTTTATTCTGGCCTAATATTTAGATTCCTGCCTGAGATTACTTCTTTGTTGTAGCCTACAATTTAGATTCCTACCTGAAATTACTTCTTTGTTTCAGTCTAATGTTGGATTCCTGCTTGAAGCCTACTTACTTGTCCTTGGCTAATGTCATATTTCTGCCAAGCAGTCCATTTCCTTGTCTTTGGCCCATGTCAACTTCTTGCCAAGCAGCCCCATAGGCTCTCCGTCTCTCCTTCTTTTTTAATAAGACTGAGCCTGTCTTAGGTTGTTCTGAAAAGAATGTCTTTCTTACCTGTCATGGAATATGCATTATCAAAGGCAATGCACTTCTGTCTTAGGCTGGTAAGGCTCTATGCAGAATCTTACCTGTCCATGGCTTGCCAGCATGTTAATTTAATAACTCTGTCTCAGGGTCTATTTTCAGGTTTAAGTCATGTATTTTGGATGGCAAAATATTAATGTTATTAAAGGTAAGCTTTAACACAATGGGCAGGAATAAAAGTATTCCCAGGACAAGAATGGCTAAACTGGTCAAGCTATATATACCATTCCTGAAGTTTGATGAAAAAGGAAATACTGAGCTCAGGCCATAGATAGTTTTATCAGCATTATCTGCAGCATCAAAGGTCAACAGAACAGCATTCTTTAAATTCTTAATCTCACTATGCAAAGTTAACATACCCAGAGAGGTGTTATGATTATGCCAAATATTCTACAGGTGTCTTTAAACTTTTTTCTAATTATAATGACAATCACTGTGGATTTCAAAAGTACACTACTCCAATGATGTTCCTCATGACATTTGGGATGGCTCCTAACTCTTGAACCCTGAACCTCCTTCAGATAATTTGAGTGGGTTATAGAGCATCATTCATTGTTCCAGAAACATATATAAATCCTTTTGTATACTCAATGCATTAGTAACTTTTTTTTTGCTAGATGGTTAACAAAAATAGTTGTCTTAACTCCTTGTGTCAGTACTATTGCAGAAGCAGTGGTGCAAGTAATTGATAGAATTAAAGCTGTTATAGCAAAAATAATCAAGCTTGCTACCCTCTTGCTTCTGCTTAAAGCCTAATTCACTTCTTCCAGCACTTTCAAGCTTTTTTCAGAGAATCAAGGTTTTCTAATACTCAGGGAAGTGAGATGAAAGCTGGTTGATAGGCCCCCATAAAAGACATGTCAGGTTTCAACACACTAACATAATTAGAAATTATACAGTCATATGCAACTTACAATAAATACTGTAGAAGAGACAGAACCAATTTTAGCTTGACAATTAAAAGAGCCTTAAAACATGGACTAACTCTTGTTTGAAATCCAAATCCTGTCCCAACATTATTTTTTGCTATCCTAACATGATAGGGAACTACATCTAGCTTCCAAATATGTCTCTGACAAAGTCCAGATCCAGTCTTCCAAAAGTAGACTGTTATATCCCATATTGGATTGATTTCCAGACCAGTACATGACTGAGTCTTAATAGCTGGGCACCTTTAAGAAGAATACAAGAGATAAAGTTTCTCTTTTCTATTCTCTATCCCACAAGGTCTAAAAACTTGAGGCAGAGCAGCTTGTCCCTTCTAGGATATAGTCAAGCAAAGGTGGGGCAGAAACATTTGTCCAATGCAGATCCTCAGTCACCCTTGACAGGGCACTCAGCAAGCTCACAGGTTGGCATCATTCTTTGTCTCAGCAACAGACTATCTCACCAATCTTTTTAAAGTTCCATGGGCCTCTTTCCACAATACCTTGTCCTTGAGGAGTGTATGAAATCCCCTTAATAATTTGTTGACAAAAAGTCTCGACTGCTCCACTACAATTGCCAGACCCATTATTTTTTTGATATTTTACTTATTTACCTTTCAATGTTATCTCCTCTTCCATTTACCCCCAAAACCCTTATCCCATACCCCCAATCCTATTTCTATGAGGATGTGCTCCCACCATTCTTCCATTCCTGACTACCTGGTCTTGGATTTGAGGACTAGGGAATCCAAACTTTTGGGCATCAAGGCCCTGCACTTCCACTGATGCCTGACAAGGCCACCCTCAACTACCTATACAGGTGGAGCCATGAGTTCCTCCATTTGTGTTCTCAGGCTGGACTTTTAGACCCTGGCAGCTTTGGTTAAGTAATTTGATACTCCTTCTAAGAAAGACCAAAGCACCTACACTTTGGTCTTTCTTATTCTTCTTGAGTTTCATGTTGTCTATGCATTGTATCTTAGGTATTGTGTGCATCCGGGCTAATATCCACTTATATCACTTATCACTTATCAGTGAGTGCAAACCATATGTGTTCTTTTGTGATTGGGCTACCTTACTTGGGATGATATTTTCCAGCTTCATCCATTTTCCTAAGAATTTTATGAACTCATTGTTTTTAACAGCTGAGTAGTACTCCATTGTGTAATACCACATTTTCTGTATCCATTCTTCTGTTGAAGGACATCTGGGTTCTTTCCAACTTCTGGCTATTATAAATAAGGCTGCTATGAACATAGTGGAGCATGTGTTCCTGTTGTATGTTGAAACATCTTTTCAGTATATTCCCAGGAGTGGTATAGCTGGGTCCTCAGGTAACACTATGTTCAGTTTTCTGAAATAACACCAGACTGCTTTCCATAGTGGTTGAAGCAGCTTACAATCTCACCAACAATGGAGGAGTGTTTCTCCTTTTCCACATGGTCTCCAACATATGCTGTCACCTGTGTAATCTTAGCCATTCTGACTGATGTGAGGTGGAATCTCACTGTTGTTAGCATTTCTCTGATGACTAGAGATGCTGAATACTTCTTTAGGTGCTTCTCATCCATTCAAGTTTCCTCAGTTGAGAATTCTTTGTTCAGCTCTGTACCCCATTTTGGGGATACAAAAACCCCATTTTTGGTAATCTAGAGTCTAATTTCTACAATTCTTTGTATACCTTGGATATTAGTCCTCTATCAGATGTAGGATTGGTAAAGATCTTTTCCCAATTTGCTGGTTGCTGCTTTGTCCTATTGACAGTGTCCGGTGTCCTTTGCTTTACAGAATCTTTGCAGTTTTATGAGGTCCCATTTGTCAGTTCTTGATCTCAAAGCATAAGCCATTGGTGTTCTGTTCAGGAACTTTTCTCCCGTGCCCATGTGTTTGAGGCTTTTCCCCATTTTCTCTTCTATTAGTTTCAGTGTAGTTGGTTTTATGTGGAGGTCCTTGATCCATTTGGAATTGAGCTTTGTACAAGGAGATAAGTATGGATCAATTTGCATTCTTCAACATGCTGACTTCCAGTTGGACCAGCACCATTTGTTGAAAATGCTGTCTTTTTTCCATTGGATGGATTTACCTCCTTTGTCAAAGATCAAGTGACCATAGGTATGGGGCTTCATTTCTGGGTCTTCTATTCTATTCCATTGATCCTGCTGCGTGTCTCTGTTTCAATACCATGCAATTTTTATCACTATTGCTTTGTAGTTCAGCTTGAAGTCAGGGATGGTGATTCCCCCCAGAAGTTCTTTTATTGTTGAGAGTAGTTTTTGCTATCTGAGCTTTTTTGTTATTCCAAATGAATTTTAGGATTGGTCTTTCTATCTCTATGAAGAATTGAGTGGGAACTTTGATGGGGATTGCACTAAGTCTGTAGATTGCTCTCAGCAAGATAGCCATTTTTACTATATTAATCCCTCCAATCCATGAGCATGGAAGATTTTTCTACCTTCTGAGATCTGCTTCAACTTCTTTCTTCAGGGGCTTAAAGTTCTTGTCATACAGGTCTTTTACTTGCTTGTTTAGATTCACACGAAGGTATTTTATATTATTTGTGACTATTATGAAGGGTATCATTTCCATAATTTCTTTCTCAGCCAGTTTATCTTTTGAGTAGAAGAAGGCTACTGATTTGTTTGAATTAATTCTATACCTAGTCACTTTGCTATAGTTGTTTATCAGGTTTAGGAGTTCTCTGGTGGAAATTTTGGGGACACTTAAGTATACTATAATATCATCTGCAAACAGTGAAAAGGAATTCTTTATTTCCAGTTTGTATCCCTTTGACCTCCTTTTGTTTCCTAATTGCTATGGGTAGGACTTCTAGTACTATATTGAATAGGTAGGGGGAGAGTGGGAAGCCTTGCCTAGTCTCTGTTTTTAGTGGGATTGTTTCAAGATTCTCTCCATTTCGTTTGATGTTGGCTACTGGTTTGCTGTATATTTCTATTACTATGTTTAGGTATGAGCCTTAAATTTCTGATCTTTCATTTTATCATGAAAAAGTGTTGAATTTTGTCAAATGCTTTCTCAGCATCTAGTGAAATTATCATGTGTTTTTTTTCTTTAAGTTTGTTTATATAGTGAATTACATTGATTGATTTCCATATATTGAACCAACCCTGAATTCCTGGGATAAAGCCTACTTAATCATTATGGATAATTGTTTTTTTGTGTGTGTGTTCTTGGATTCAGTTCATGAGAATTTTACTGAGTATTTTTGCATCAATATTCATAATAGAGATTGGTCTGCAGTTCTCTTTCTTTGTTGGGCCTTTGTGTGGTTTTGGTATGAGAGTAATTGTGGCTTCAAAGAATGAATTGGCTAATGTTCCTTCTGTTTCTATTTTGTGGAATAGTTTGAAGAGAATTGGTATTAGGTCTTCCTTGAAAGTCTGGTCCCAGACTCTTTTTGCTGGGAAGACTTTTAAAGAATGCTTCTATTTCAATGTTATGGGACTGTTTAGATGGTTTATCTGCTCCTGATTTAGCATTGGTAACTGGTATTTGTCTAGAAATTTTCCATTTCATCCAGATTTTTCAGTTTTGTTGAGTATAACCTTTTGTAGTAGGATCTGATGATGTTTTAAATTTCCTTGACTTCTGTTTTTATGTCACACTTTTCAGTTCTGACTTTATTAATTTGTATACTGCCTCTCTGCCCTCTGATTAGTCTGGCTAAGCGTTTATCTATCTTGTTGATTTTCTCAAAGAACCAGCTCCTGGTTTTATTGATTCTTTGTATATTTCTTTTTGATTCTATTTGGTTGATTTCAGCCCTGAGTTTATTTCCTGCTGTCTACTCCTCTTGGGTATATTTGCTTCTTTTAGCTCTAGAGCTTTCAAGTGTGTTGTCAAGCTGCTAGTGTATGCTCTCCCCAGCTTCTTTTTGTAAGCACTTAGAGCTATGATTTTTCCTCTTAGCACTGCTTTCGTTGTGTTCCATAGATTTTGGTATGATGTGTCTTCATTTTCATTATATTCTAAAAAGTCTTTAATTTCTTTATTTCTGCCTTGACTACATTATAATTGAGTAGAGTGTTGGTCAGTTTCCATGTGAATGTGGGCTTTCTATTGTCTTTGTCATTATTGAAGACTAGCCTTCATCCATGGTGATCTGATAGAGATTTATGGGATTATTTCAGTATTTTTGTATATGGTGAGGCCTGTTCTGTGACCAATTATGTGGTCTATTTTGGAGAAGGTACTATGAAGTGTTGAGAAAAAGGTATATTCTTTTGTTTTAGAGTGAAATGTTTTATAGATATCTGTTAAGTCCATTTGGTTCATAACTTCTGTTAGTTTCACTGTATCTCTGTTTAGTTTCTATTTCCATGATCTGTCCATAGCTGAGAGTGGGGTGTTGAAATCTCCCACTATTATTGTGTGAGGTGCAATGTATGCTTTAAACTTTAGTAAAGTTTCTTTTATGTATGTGGGTGCCCTTGCATTTGGGGCATAGATGTTCAGAATTGCAAGTTCCTCTTGGTACATTTTTTCCTTTGATAAATATGAAGTGATCTTTTTTGTCTTTTTAAATTACTTGTGGTTGAAAATTGCTTCTATTTGATATTAGAATGGCTACTCCTGCTTGTTTCTTGGGGCCATTTGCTTGGAAGATTGTTTTCCAACCTTTTACTCTGAGGTACTGTCTGTCCTTGTCACAGAGGTGCGTTTCCTGTATGCAGCAAAATTCTGGGTCCTGATTATGTATCCAATCTGCTAGCCTATGACTTTTTATTGGGGAATTGAGTTCATTGATGTTAAGAGATATTAAGGGAAGGAGATTGTTGTTTCCTGCTATTTTTGTTAATAGCAGAGGCATTGTTTGTGTGGCTATCTTCTTTTGGGTTTGTTGGAAGAGGATTATTTTCTTGTTCTTTCTAGAGTATAATTGCCCTCCTTGTATTGGAGTTTTCCCACCATTATTCTTTGTAGTGCTGGATTTGTGGAAAGATATTGTGTAAATTTAGTTTTGTCATTGAATATCTTGGTTTCTCTATCTATTGATTGAGAGTTTTTCTGGGTATAGTAGCCTGGGCTGGCATTTGTGTTCTCTTAGGGTCTGTATGACATCTGTTCAGCATCTTCTGGCCTTTATAGAATCTGGTGAGAAATCTGGTGTAATTCTGATAGGTCTGTCTTTGTATGTTACTTGGCCTTTTCCCCTCACTATTTTTAAAATTCTTTCTTTGTTTTGTGCATGTTGTGTTTTGATTATTGTGTGACAGGAGGTATTTCTTTTCTGGTCTACTCTATTTGGCATTGTATAGGCTTCTTGTATGTTTATGGGCATCTTGTTCTTTAGGTTAGGGAAGTTTTATTTTTTTTCTATAATTTTATTCAAGATATTTATTGGCCCTTTAAGTTGTGAATCTTCACTCTCTTCTATACCTATTATCCATAGGTTTGGTTTTCTTATTGTGTCCTGGATTTTCTCGATCTTTTTGTGTTAAGAACTTTTTGCATTTTGTGTTTTCCTTGACAGTTGTGTCAATATTTTCTATGATATCTTCTGCACCTGAGATTCTCTCTACTATCTCTCATATTCTGTTGGTGATGTTTGTGTCTATGACTCCTGATTTCTTTTCTAGGCTTTCTATCTCCAGGGTAGTCTCCCTTTGTGATTTCTTTATTGTTTCTACTTCCATTTTAATGTCTTGGACAGTTGTGTTCAATTTCTTCTCCTGTTTGGTTGTTTTCTTTTGTAATTCTTTAAAGGACTTCTGTGTTTCCTCTTTTAGTGCTTATACCTGTTTACCTGTGTTCTCAATTTTTTGAGAGTGTTATTTATGTCTTTCTTAAACTCCTCTATCATCATCATTAGAAGTGATTTTAGATCTGACTCTTGTTTTCCTGGTTGTATGGGGAAATCAGGACTTTATAATGTGGGAAAACTAGGTTCTGATGATGCTAAGTACCCTGGGTGACTGATGCTTATGCTGTTGTGCTTGCCTTTAGCCATCTGGCTCTCCTTGGTGCTACCTGAGCTGCCTCTTACTGAAGACTTTCTTTCCTATTATCTTGGTTATGTCAGAACTGTTTAGGGTGGGTAGTACTACTGGGATTGGAGCTGAGGCCCAAGATCTGCTCAGTCTTTGTGCCCAGACTAGAAGGAACCACTGTTCCTGGCCAGGAGTGAATTTCTGGGTCCTTGTGGGTCCCACTTACTCCATGTTTGTGGCAGTTTTTGCTGTCTCCTTACCTGAGATGCTGCCCAGGTTAGAGTTCCTGGGAGCCCTGCTTCCTCTGGGTTTTGTGAGGTTTGGTGAAGAGCTGTTTCCAGGGATCTGCTCAGTGCAGGATGAAACCAGTGCTCTGGCCAGGAGTGAATTCCCGGGTCCTAGTGGTTCCCAGTTACTCCCTGTTTGGGGTAGATGTAGCTGTCTCCTTACCTAAGATTCTGCCTGGGTTAGAGCTCCTGGGAGCCCCACTTACTCTGTTTTTGTTTTTTTTTTTTGTTTGTTTGTTTGTTTTTTTTTTTTTTTGGTTGATTTTGGGACTGGGGCACTGAGCTATGACAGTCAGGCTCCTGATTGAATCAGTTTTGAACCCTGGAGACCCTCTGGAAATGAAGGCATTCAGCTTTGTTCCTGGGCTCCTGGCTCTTTCAGCTTCAGCCCTTCACAGCCCTCTCATAGAGAGAGGTCTAAGGCCATCAGGTCATGTAAGAATAGTGTCCCAGGCTCTCCCCACATGCAGTTGAGGCATATCAAGCTCTCAGACCAAGCCAATAGGTATTACCTGTTGCCAAAACGTTAACCCACCCCAAACTGTGTATATTGAGACTAATTCAGAATTAAGGGTGTGGGCAACAAACATCCTGTTGTTCGAGAGCTTCTGTCATGGATTCTCCCCTCTTTGCCAACTAGTCGGCAGTGTCTCACCGGGCACCTCACTGGCTCAGTGAGAGCCCTGACATGGAGCTAGAGATCTGCTCTCTTACCAAGCTACCTAGACAGCCCCTCCTGCTTCACAAAGAGCTGTAACACTTCAGAAGATGCCATCTGTCCCAAAATGCCTTTGGGGTTCTCAAATGGAGCAGTGGACCTTCCCTGTTGGCACTCCACCCTGGACCATCAGAAGGCAGAGGCAGCGGCAATGACAATGGCTGTTCACATCCTGTCCTCTGCAGAGCAGGAGATTCTTGTGGGACCCCACCTGGAGCAGGTTCCCACAGTTGGTTGCAGAGCTGCTGCCCAGGATCTGCTCTGTGCTCGGGCCCAGACTGGATGCTAGGCATTTTTTTTTAATGAGTTTGGAGACTATAATGAGAGCTTTGAAGGTTATCATCTAAGTAGCTTATTTGTGTTAACAGAGGGATCCTACTAAAATGTTATGGTTATGTACTTGTTTTTTAAGCAAATAAACTTATTTAGATTTCTTATTTATGAGGTGTCCATATGTAACTTTCTATTATAGTCAGAAACAGAGATAGGGAAGTCATAAAAGTAGTAAAGCACCTATTTCAGAAAATACTATGAATATAACAGTTGGTCACCAATAAAATAAGACTATAATAATCTTTCTTCCAAGAAATAAAGATCTAATGATTTTTTTTTGGTGGTTTTTGTGTTTGTTTGTTTGTTTGTTTGTTTTTCGAGACAGGGTTTCTCTTTGTAGCCCTGGCTGTCCTGGAACTTACTCTGTAGACCAGGCTGGCCTCAAACTCAGAAATCCGCCTGCCTTTGCCTCCCAAGTGCTGGGATTAAAGTGTGCACCACCACCGCCCTGCTAAGATCTAATGATTTTATAATGAAGTCTTTTCTTCTAATGTCTAGAAGGCTTCATTTTCACATATTTTATTTTAATATACACAGGTATTTCAGTCTAAGATATTTTACTTTTTATCATCTGGGGGACTATAGCTTTTCCTTCATCCAGGAAACAGACTGTATAATATCTTTCTAACTTCAGTATGCTCTTTAAATGATGATGTTAGTCATCCATAAAAGCACATAAAGAACTAAAATACCTTTTGTTCAAAGGAGACATTGTATTATAATGAGACCATTACCTTTATTAACTGGTCATTGTAACAAGAAGAAAAATAATAACCTACTTTCTAACACATGAACATGTAAGTTAGATTTAGACAAAAATGAATCAAGCATGACAAGATTCTTTTTTTTTTTTTTTTCACTACTGGGTCTCCAGGACTCCCAACTATGAGATGAGAATCTTGGTTACTCACATGGATGCTCTTCTATTCCTTTCCTTTCTTTTCTTGCCTTTTTTTTTTGAAAGATTTATTTATTTATTTTATATATAAGTACACTATTGCTCTCGTCAGACACACCAGAAGAGGGCACTGGATCCCTTTATTGAGCCACCATGTGGTTGCTGGGAATTGAACTCAGGTCCTCTGGAAGAGCAGTCAGTGCTCTTAACCACTGAGCCATCTCTCCAGCTTGCATGACAAGATTCTTATGCAATAAAAAAGTTGAATATTCTCTCTATTTTTTAGTTTGATTTCAATGAATACTTTCCAGAGTTTTGAATAAATTGTGCATTTGATTGGCCCTCTGCTCCAAAAAAGACTGAGTTTCATCCTTTTCTCAGTCAGTTTAACCAATGAATTCTTCTTTTTCCTCTCAATTTGCTATTCTTTGCTTATCGTCATTCTGTACTGCCAGACTATGTATCTATCATTTGTTAATTCTAATTAGTTATGAATATTTTATGTAACAAATTATTTTGAATGCTTAGAAACTTAAAACAATACAACAAATATGATCTGACTTAGTATCGAAACCTTAGCTAGCTATACAAACGGCTTCCTTGGAAAAATGCAGTCAAATATTCACTGCAAGAATGGTCACTTCACAGCTGAGCTCCAGTTGGACCCTATTTCTAACCTGATTCTGTGAGCACTTCATGTTGCTGGTGGTGATTGCAACGTCTCAATTCATGGTTGAATTTTTTTTCTCCAGTGCTGTCAGAGTGACAAGGGGTAACAGGAGGCTACAGCATCTCAGGAAACTAGGGTATTGTCACACACACTTACTTCTGCTTTCACAAATGTTAGAAGCAAGTTGCTTCCCTTTCACACACTAGGCTTCAGCTGTTGGCATACAGTCCTGCATTCATATGTAAGGCATTTCTTCCTCTTACTGGGTGTTTAAAAGTTTATGGAGTTATTACTTCATCATGAAGAGTGTTCCCTGTTATTTAAATCTGACCCCAGTGCATTTGAGGCTAAAGACTATAATTCCTTTACCACGGCTCGTCAAAATCAGGAACTTCAGATGTGAAAGCATATTTCCTCAAACAAATTTCCTTTCCTCTAATTTAAAAATTAGCACAGCAGGACTGGTTTAAAAAAATAAATGCTGTTACAAAGAGAGGGCATTTGAAATACACTCATCTACAGAAATTGTGAAAATTCAGCAGGGTAAATAGTTGGAATTCCCTGATGAAGAAACTGTTCCAAGACTTCTCAAGAACAAGTCTTTACTGAACTTTACTATAGTCTCTGTTCTAGTGATTGCACTCTTCTAGTCTCCTTGTTCAAGAATGTTTGACTTTGTAAAATTTCTTACCATCTCTGGGTATAATTCTGTGCTTTTAGTCTAAACTAGAAATATTTCTGCAAAGAAAATTTTATATAATAATCCTGAGAATATTTTATTAATATTGTTAATCTTGCCTCATTCTGCTGAATAAATTGACATGGCTACCCATCTTTTCAGGATAAATTTTCTCTCTCCATCTTAAGCTTGTTCCAACACTAAAATAGTGGTTTTAAAGCTTCTTGGACATATTATTATTCAGGGATTCATGTCAGGGAAGTCATCAGGCTTGGTAAGATACCTGGAAAGTCCTCACAGTGAGAGTTAAGTAATATAAAAAGAATAAACCACATCAAATGCTTAAAAATTGCCAATCCTCAGAAAGAAGAGTTTAAAAAAATTAAGCGCAAAAAATTTAATTAAAAAGTTATTTATTTTATATATGTGACTACATTGTCACTGTCATTACAGATGGTTGTGAACCACTATGTGGTTGCTGGGAATTTGAAATCAGTACACCTAAAAGGGCAGTCAGTGTTCTTAACTGCTGAGCTATTTTTCTAGCCCAAAAATATTTTTTGATAAAAAGGAAAAAATTAGAAAGTGGTAAAAGACAAGGAAATGAACAAAGTCTCTGAAAGACAGTAAAAGAAATAAAAATGTTTAGAAATGTGCATAGATGCTAAAGAAAGTAAAGAAATTAAACATAGACAATCATAGAAAAACTGAGTTTGGCTATAACACATACTTTCTAAAGGAAGGCTAGAGAAGAAAATAATATAAAGTCTCCAAAAGAAGGAGAGAGAACAATGAATAGATAACTTTTTTAAAATATGCATAATAAAGTGAAGTCTATGAATTATAGAGGAGAGAATTAGAGAGGTTAAAAAGTAAATATTTTCTGTGTTAAAGAATGGAAAATACAACGTAGAGGGGCATATAGATTCCATGTGTTTTGGTTTCAGTTATCAACATACAAATAATTACATTTTTGATGATGATTACAATATTATATATTCTCTTTAACACAGAATAGAATAAAGCAGAGTTAGATAAGAAAAGGACTGATTGCTTTAACCTAGATTGCTAGATTAAAGGCCATAGAGGAGAGAATAGAGAATTCTCTAAGTCGGAATAATTTTTAGCAGAAACTAATCCAGAGCCTATGGTGCCACCTTCTGATGAGATTATGTAATGGCAGCTCTTAGAAGTACAAGATAACAAACCAGGTTTGAACCAACATAATCAGACCAGATTATTAATTATTATCACATTAATGCAGCCAAGGATCAGTTACTAGATGGAAGTCTATAAACTTAGTTAAAAATACAGATTCTGTTTAATAATGATACCTAGAGCAATATCATACAGTAGCTTTTGCATTTTGTTTTGTAAAGTTTGGAAAATTAAAATATGTATATGTGTTGATACATCATAGAATTGATACATATTCAGAATTCCAAAGGGCTTTAGCCTTGATTCTGAAAAAGATAATTCTGAGATTATATATAAATTAGAGGTGAGAGCTATATTAAAAAATGAGAAGATGAAGTAGAGGAGAAGCTAGGTGATGAGAGAGAGAAAGAGAGAGAAAGAGGTGGGGCATGGAGGCAGATGTTCACATGTCTCCACTAGTCAAAGATAGTTTATATATCTAGGTAGGGTATTGGGTTACATATCTGATTGAGCATTACCATACTTATAAAGCCTTTGATTAGCATTTTAAAAATTGTATAAAAGCAAAAAGGAAAAGGGGACATGGGATAGGCGTTTTCTAGGGAGGGGAATTGGGGAAAGGGGATGGCATCTGAAATGTAAATAAAATATCCAAAAGAAAAGAGAGAGAAAAAAAATGCCTTTGCAGAGTAAAGATGCTCACAGAACCAAAAGGAGATACAGGATCTCTCAGACACAGATAAAATAATGGTCTCTTGAATTTAAAAATTTGAAGTGTCAATTAGACAAATAGCACAGCTGTTAAGATAACTCTGGATTTTAGAACATAGTGCTGAATTAAGTCTGCGTACACACATATGAAGTCAGGAAATATATTGCACTGGGGAAGAAGTTATGTTATTGTTTCAAGAAATGAAAAGCTGAGGATTCCTTCAACATTAATAAAGATTAGATTTGACTGGGGAAGATCTCCTGAAAATCTGGCTGCAGACATAAAGGAAGAAATCCTGAGCAACAAAACAAATGAGTGAAGCATGACCCCTCTACCTGGGAACAGATCTGAGATTGGCTGAGACATGAATGTCTGTACAGCCAATAAATCTTGTTGGATACAAACTCTTCAATCCCCTGCCATCCTTTCATACAACATGGATTAAAACTTACATTACAATTTAATTATACAGTCCAAACAGACTTGTAAACTTTGATGCCTTTCACCTGCTTAAACAAAAACCAGAGAATTACATGTAGCTAACTTGTGCCCACCACTCATTCCATGTACGTGTTAATACAGATTTGTATATTATCTGTAAAAGTTTGTGTGTTTTCAGAGCAAAAGGACCGGGCACCAATGAAGATAAGACAAGTAACTTCAATGATCCAGATTAATAGATTTTCTCAATAGCTGTTTCCTCAAAAACCAGCATCCAGAACAACATCAAAATAGTTAAGATGGTCCAACCTCTCTTTCCATTCTTTCTGCTGGCCCCCAGGACTTCAAGACCTGTTCCCCCACCCAATACCTGATCATGTCCCCCTCTTTCCCTCACTGCTCCCTTTTCCACCCAGCTTCTTCCCTCTACCCCCTCTCCTGTGATTGCTTTCTTTCTCCTCCCAAGAGTGATTGAGGCATCCTCACTTGAGCTCTTCAGCTTGTTAACCTTTTTGAGGTCTGTAGACTTTATCTTGGGTATTCTGTACTTTTATTTTTTGGTTAATATCCACTTATTAGTGAGTACATACCATGCAGGACCTTTTGGCTGTGAGTTACCCCATTCAGGACTATATTTTCTAGTTCCATCCATTTGCAAGCAAAACCCAGGATGTCCTCATTCTTAATAGCTGAGTAGTATTCCATTGAGTAAATGAACCACATTTTCTGTATATATTCTTCCATTGTGGGACATTTGGTTTGTTTCTAACTTCTGGTTATCACAAACAAGGCTGCTATGAACATAGTGGAACAAGTGCCCCTATGGCATGGTGGAACATCTTTTGGGTATGTGCCAAAGAGTGGTATAGCTGGATCTTTAGGTATATCTAGTTCTAATTTTCTGAGGAATCTTCAGATTGAGTTCCAGAGTGATTGTACCAGTTTACAATCCCATCAGCAATAGAGGAGTATTCATCTTTCTCTACATCCTCAGCAACATGTGGTATCACTTGTATTTTTTAATCTTAGCCATTCTGATTTGTGTAAAGTGGAATCTCAAGGGTCATTTTGATTTGCTTTTCCCTGATCAATAAGGACTTTGAACATTTCTTTATGTGCATCTCTGTCATTCAACAGTCCTCTGTTGTGAATTCTGTATAGTTCTATACCACATTTTTTTGATTGGTTTGTTCAATTTTTTGGTGATTAGCTTCTTGAGTTCTTTATATATTTTGGATATTAACCCTCTATTGGATGTGGGGTTAGTGAAGATTTTTTCCCCTAATTTGTAGGTTGCCGATTTGTCCTATCAACTATGTCCTTTGCCTTACATAAACTTTCCAGTTTCATGAGGTCTCATTTATCAATTTTGTAACCTTAAAAGGTAGGAGGTGGGGGACCCTCCAGAATGTACCAGAGACCTGGGAGGCGAGACACTATCAGAACTCAAAGGGAGGGATCATAGAAAAAAATGCTCTACAGTGGGGAGAGGAAACTTGTAACACCCACCTCCAGCAGAAACTCAGGGCATCAAGTGAGGGATGGAGTTGCCATCCACAGTAAAATAAAATCTCTGACCCAGAATTGTTCTTGTCTGAAAGAACTGCAGACACAAAAATGGAGAAGAGCCTGAGAAAAATGAGCTTCACCGACAGGCCCAAATTGAGATCCAGCTCAAAAGAAGGCCCCAAGGCCTGACACTATGGTGTGCTCACAAAAAGGGGCCTATCATGACTGCCATCTGAAAGACACAACAAGCAGCTGAGTCAGAAGCAGATAATTACATCCAAACCCAGAATGGACAGAAGCTGCTGATCCCCATGGTTGAATTAGAGAAAAGCTGGAATAAGCTGAGGAGTAGGGTGACCCTGTAGAAGAACCAGCAGTCTCAGTTAACCTGGACCCCCGGGATCTCTCAGACACTGGATCACCAACCAGACAGTATACAACAGCTGATATGAGGTCCCCAACACATATGCAGCAGAGGACTGCCAGGTCTGGATTCAGTCAGAGAAGATGCACCTAACCCTCAACCGACTGGACTGGTTGCCCCGGGGAGTTTAGAGGTCTAGTGGAGTAGGGGTAGGAGTGAAGACATCCTCATGGAGACAGAGGATGTGGAGGAGGTATAGGATGGGAACAGTCAGAGTATGGACTGGAAGGAAAATAAATCTAAAGTATATATATTAAAAAAAGAAAGTAAAATTAAAAAAGAAAGATGGTTCACTCTCACAGACTGTTGCAGCCAGGACTACAGTAAAGCCTTGCACTTTCTATCCTGCAGAGATATGATAGCAAATATTGTAGCTAGCTAGCTTTCATAGTGTTTGGCCAATATCTCAATTTTATTAGGTCTCCCAAATAGTTTCATTGCCCCCAGACAGCAGGAAGCAATTTTAAGAAAATGACACACCACCCCTAACAGGAGGGATATGTACTATTTGGTTCTTCAATTGATTGATGTTTGTCATAATTTAATGGGATCAGTCACAAGGTTTTTAGTGGTCTTGGATAGGAAGAAACCACAGTAAGGAAAGTTATATTCAGGAATCTCTTTTCTCTGTTTATTTTCTTTCCTTTATCCTCCTGTCCTCCTATGTAGTGTTATGGAAAAAAAAAAGGGGGAGAGGGATAGAAAAGAAAAGGGGGTATAGAAATAGTAGGATAAAAGAGTAGATTATTGAATCTACTTTTAACTGAAAAGCAACAATTAGTCTCAAAAATATTTACATAGGTATATATGATTGCTACAACTAATTGTATATATGCTTCAACTCTTGTTTAAGGTATTATACCTATGCAGCTCATTTAAAAATGCAATGTAAAGTTCTAGTCCTCTTGAAAGCTACTATTACACACTATTTAGGATGATTAAGATATGTAAGTTAGTAGTCGGTCAATCAAATTTGTAGTCTTGTCAGGAATTAGTTCACTGGATTACAGAAATAAGATTTATTTAGCCTCCTGTAGATGTTCTTTTCAAAGTTAACCAGATGGTAAATAGCTAGAGAAAAAGCAATATTTGTCTGTTTAGATATACCTTAGATAGACAGATGGTCTTTAAACATTTCAGAGATCTGTAAAATGTGAAATTTAAAGTTGTTCTATTTACAAAAGGCCTTTAATGGCAGTAAGACAACTCAGCTCTGGGCAGTACTCTCATGCTACTACTAAGAAGACAATGCGCATTGAAGAACCTCCCTACGGAGTTTGCTTCAAATGTGGCAAAGCTAAGCCACTGAGCAAAAAACTGCACTTGCTTCAAGTCATGTCAGCATTCTGTCTAAACTATGGACAAGCAGAGAAAGTCAACTGCTGAGTTTTGCCAAGTCAAAGTAAACCCAGTCTATTATATTCCTGTTTTACACAAAAAGAAAAAGGTCTGTTAGATATTTTGGTCCAGTAAGCCAGTTATTCAGTGTTACAGACGAATCTTGGATGACTATTTAGGCACTCTGCAGTCTCTCTCATTTCTAAGGTGTTGAAAGCTGCTTGCTCTCCATTTCCTGTTTACTCAGGTAATATTTATCCTTCTTTGGTCTCTGATGGGATTGAAGGCTAGATAGTTATAGTCTCATAATTAAGCTTATATTGTTTAGGATTTAAGAAAATAATTTAAAGTTTAAGAAGATATTTATAGGTTGATAAATACAAGTTATGATAAAATATAAATTAGGTATAGAACTTTGGACTCACCAAGATACGATAGATAGTACTTTCTCCAAGGTTGCCCAATAAATGTGGACTAATATCATAAATGTAATTCTTTTCTCTTCTCTTCTCTTCTCTTCTCTTCTCTTCTCTTCTCTTCTCTTCTCTT
>JANHMN010000012.1:73077441-73112584 GCA_030674055.1 Rhabdomys pumilio | reverse complement strand
CTCAGACAACATCACTGATTGAAGGTTTTTAAAATACTCCATCCATGGATACTGGATTCATTTATTGTAACATCAAAATGAAGACTCAACTTAGAGGAGAAAACATACAGTGACTACACCTCTTAGATACAGTTGGTCTCATCCAAAAGTAACATGCTCCACAAGGGTGAAGTTTCAGAGCCAGCTCAGAGAAGTCATGCAGATGATGGAATGTCTTTCTTCGGGGAGTATTATACTTGTAAGAGTACTACACTGTCTCCAAAAAGGCAGCACCTTGGGAAGCAAAAGACAAGTATGGAGTATGGTAAAGGGAAATCCCATTCATTCGTAGTCATACCTAGTGATGGTGATATGTGTGTTTTTTTGTGGTACAGAGGTAGAGATTCTTTTTTTTTTTTCTTGCCAGAAAACCAAATGACTACTTTGTGTCCTGGAATCAGATGTCAAGAACAAGTATTACTTTGGGAAAAGAGATTGGTCATCTTCTACTATACAGAAGTAAAAGATTGGATTATAAAGAGGTATACACTTAGAATACAACTCAAATTCTTCATAATATATTTTAAATTTTCTAATAATGATAAATAATCATGGCATGTGGCAATTCCAGACTAAAATAAAGGTCAAGAGTCAGAGTCACCAAGAGTCAGAGACTTTGGGACAGAGAAGTTGGAGACAATAGTTATAAGAACCTGCTAAGGACAGAGAGGCTCAAAGGAATTGCTAATGAATCAAAGATGGAGGGATAAGTACCTATTGGACTCCATTAGAACAACTGCAGGCAGGGTGCCATTAATTCATCCCATTAAATGTTCTGTCAAAAAGTGTCTCAAGGAATGAGTAGTTCATGGGTGGGGGCCAGTGGTGGGATTGAAAGGACTTTTCGGGACAAGCTTCACTCTGACACCTGTGAGAGCAGATGCACTGCTCAGATTTCCTGTGTCTGCCTTTAGGCCATACCAAGACTATTGTCAGAGCCACAGAGTTTATGAAAATCTCAGTACATTTTTTCTACTAGGATTTCTCAATCTAGTATCTTTAACTATTTCACTTTTTTAGTTTGTTTGATATAAAGTTTTGGTCCTTTGAAACTCTTATTTTTGTCTCTGTTTCTCAGTTTCCTTATGCTTGTCTCTGTCTCTCTGTCATTGTCTCTTTGAGTATGTGTCTCTCATTCTCTCTTTTCTTTCTTTCCCCTAAAGCAAAGATTCATATTTGTTTCCTAATTTAATGCTTCTAGTCTCTTATACACATTCTTTTCCCTGACAGTCATTTTCTTCGATGCAACTTTGACATGTCTAACTTTGTTTTCATGCCTACCTCTCAAAGGAAACTAACTAATCCAAATTCTAATTAAACACATTATGGTGAGATTGTATGAACCCTCAAAGGAAAAGATGTATTTAGAAAATTGTGTATGAATATTTTCTTTGAAGCTTTGTTACAAAGATAATGAGATTTCCACTGCAGAATGTGAGAGAATTTACTCTCTTGAAACACTCCTCAAATTGTTTATTATAGATTAATGGGTGACATAAGGGAAATATAAAGTTCCTGAAATTAAATATACTTGGCAAATATAATTTTTGTTATTGTAAAAAATTATGATGCATATTAATCTGATAACATCTCAGTAAAGTTCTTTCAGAAATGGCTTTTATTATCTAGTAATTTTCCCGATTTTGTAGCCACAAGTTCTTTCCACATAACAAGGATTTATTTCTAATCCCCTTAGAGAAGAATACATATGCAGTACAAGGTATCAAGGCCAGGGCAAGAACATAGTTTGTAGCTATGATTATAGTAAATTTCTTTGAAAGTGGAGATCATAGAAATTATCAGCTTCAAAATTAATCTTTTATCTTGTAACAAAAATCTCTGATTCATCTATCTCTTTAGAGGAATTTTTACGTAAATATATTTATTTTGCAATGTTACCTTCTCTGTTTCTATTGCTGCTTTCTTATCCATATGTTAAATCATTAACATTCTGGAAAAATAAAGAATAGTAGTTTGCTAAAATCCCAAGGACCAAACATTAGGGAGATGTAGTGAGTGCTTACTACATTTACTTTCTTCTTTCCACAGTGCTCTGGCCACTCCAGTGGTGATTTGGTAATACTGAAAGTTATACATATTATGAGCACCTACTATATTTTCCTTTTCATATGTTCTTGGCAAAATTTATGAGTTCTTGATGATCTGTAGCTTGTCCATTTTTAATTTGAAACATCATACACCATTTTGCAGAAATAGAATATGAGGAGCTTTCTTCAGAACTGTTTTGGGAATAATAGATAAAACAGGAATAAAAATATCAACAAGAAGTGTTCTTGTGGTAGGATAGAGCATCATCTGAGAATATACTAAAAAAATGGTCTCTTAATCACTGTTCTATTGCTGTAAAGTGAGACCAGGAACTCTTACATATAGAAGCATTTGATTGGGGTTTGCTTACAGTTTCAGAGGTTTAATCCATTAACAGCATGGTGGAAAGCATGGTGGTAGGCAAGCAGACATGGTGCTGGTGAGTTGGTGCTGAGAGTTCTACATCTGGATCTGCAGGCAGCAAGAAGAGAGTGCCACAATGGACCTGACCTGGGATTTTGAAACCTCATAGCCCACTCCTAGAGGCACACTTCCTTAAATAAGGACACACCCAGTTTAACAAGGCTACCACCTCCAAGTTCTTCCCAAGTAGTGTCAGTCCCTGATGACTAAGTATTCAAATATTTGAGTTTATAATGATCATTCTTATTCAATCCACCACATTCCATTCCCTGGGCCCCATAGGCTTGTGGCCATTTCATAATGAAAAAAAAAAAAAGGCATTCAGTTCAACTTCAAAATTCTCTTTTGTCAGTCATTCTCTACACTATTTAAAAGTCTGATATTCAAACATACTTGTGAGACTGATGGCAATCTTTTAATCGTAACCCGCTGCAAAATCAAAATCAAAAAGCAGAACAACATACAATGGCACAGGATATACATTACCATTCTAAGTCAGACCAAAGGGAGTAAATGAAGAAATACTGAACCAGAACAGTAACTTTAGCAGGAAAATTTCAAATTCTGCACGCTTACACCTGATGTCAACGCATTCTTCCAATCCCCATTTCTTTTCATTGTTGGCTGTAACTCTTCTTTCTGTCTTGGGTTGGTTCCATACGTGGTCTGCAGCACTCATAAGAAGGTATCCCATGACTCTAACACCTTAGCATATCCAAAGCAATCCATGATTCATCTTCATGCTTAATGCTCCACTCAGTGGCTTCTATGGGCCTCTATGCAGGGACAGTCATGAAAAACACAAGACCTCAGGAGTTTTGCTTATCTGCAGATGGAGATTTCGTAACTCTTCTACACTTGAGTCTATAGTCTGAACCACATGGCCAAAGCTGTCAAATTGTGCTGCTTGATGGGGATAGGAAATGGGCCCCTAATTTAACTACATCTGTATCAGCTTTTTTCTTCTGATTTTTTTTTCATTTCTTTTCATAAATTTGGAGTTTAGCTGGGTAGGGTCTTTGCCTAAGGTTTCCATCCCCTTTGTTTTTAGCATCAGGGTTTTTGTTTGTTTGTTTTGTTTTGTTTTTTAACTTATCTTCTTGATACCTAGACTTCACTCCATTATACTTCCTAGTGCTCCTATATTCTTCAAACTGTACAATTTGTATTTTCCTTGCTCAGCTTGCTTACTTTCATTATAGATCTGCATAAGAATGACCACTAATATCCATGTGAAAGAGTCAATATTAGGTTATCTTGAAATTTCCACTACCAAGGCTACTAATCTCAAATTCATTTATTTACCCTCAGTCAGAATGTATGGCAAGGACAGAATGCAACCACTATTTTCACCAAAATATTACAAGAACAATATTTAGGCTACTTACTAATATACTTCTTTTCTGAAACCTGCTCATCTGGTCTGCCACAAGCTATATTGCTCTCAGCAACACAATTGTCCACATTCCTACTGGTTTGGCTCATTTAGCCCCACTAAAAGTGTTCTATTTCATGATTAATCCAAAGTCCCAAATGCGTATACCAACAATGAGAAGCATGATCTGGCCTGTTACTGCAACAGCACACAATCTGGGAATCACTTCTATCTTAATCAGTGTTCTATTACCATGAAAAAACAGCATGCCCATGGCAGCTCTTATAAATAAAAACATTTAATTGGGTTTATTTATACTTTCAGAGGTTCAGTTCATTATCAGGATGATAGGAAATGGCAGTGGCATACAGGCAAATATGGTTCTGGAGAAGGGGCTGAGAGTTCTCCATCTCTATCTGCAAATAGCAGGAAAAGCAAGAAACACTGGGCCTGCCTTGGGATTTTGAAATACCAAAGCCCATCCTCAGTGACACCATTCCTCATACAAGGCCATTTTTACTGCAATAAGACTATACTCAGCAATCCCTTCCAAGATGTGCCATGCTCTGATGACTAAGCATTCAAATATATGAGCTTATGGGGGCCTTCTTATTTAAATCATCACAAAAATTATAGCTGAATCTTGAGTAAGACTGGCTTTCATTTTTTTGAAAAACAGCCATACTGGTTTCTGTAATTGCTGTATAAGTTTGCATTCTAATGAATATATGCTCCCTGTGTTCCACATCCTCACCAGCATGAAGTGTCACTTGTGCTATTGATCTTAGAGCCATTCTGATAGCTATATGAGAAAATGTCAAAGTAGTTTTAGTTTGCATCTCCCTGCGAGCTAAGGACACTGTCCATTTATCTAAGAGTTTCATAGCAATTTGAGTTTCCTCTATTGAGAATTCTGTCTTAAGATCCATGCCCTGTTTGTTTGTTTGTTTGTTTGTTTGTTTTGATCACAAATGCTGCTTCCCTCCCAGTCTTCCCTTCCCCCACAGAGTCCCTCCCTTTATCCCCCTCCTTTTCCCCTTTGACAGAGTGGAAACCTGCCTGAGTATCTCCCTAAACTGGCACATCAAGTCTCTGCAAAACTATGCATATCTGCTCCTATAGAGGCCAGACAAGGCAGCCCAGATGACGAATGGATTACACAGGCAGGCTACAACTTTAGAGACAGCTCTTTCTCCAGTTATTGAGGGACCCACATGGAGACTGGGCTACATGTTTGCTATATATGTGCTGGGGGCCTTGGTACAGCCCCTGTATACTCTTTTGTTGGTGGCTCAGTCTCTGAGAGCTCTCAGGAGTCCAGTTTAGTTAATATAGTTAGTCTTCCTGTGGAGTTCCTATCTTTGTCAGGGACTACAATCCTTTCCCAAACTCTTCCATAACAGTCCCCAATTTCCTTCCAATGTTTGTGTGTGGCTATCTGCATCTGTTTCAGTCAGTTGCTGGGTGGAGGCTCTCAGAGGACAGTTGTACTAGGTTCCAGACTGTGAGTATAGCAGAATGCCTATCAATAGTGTCAGGAATAGGTGCTTGCCCATGGGATGGGTCTCAAGTTGGCCTGGTTATTGGTTGGCTATTTCTTCAGGTTCTACTCTTCCTTTCCCTCTGTATTTCTTGAAGAAAGGACAAAATTTGGGTCAAAATTTAAATACCACATTTTCTGTATCCATTCTTTGATTGAAAGACATCTGTATTTTTTCCACTTTCTGACTTTTATAAATACAGATGCTATAACCAGAGTGGGGCACATGTTCTTGTGGTACGGTGGAGTATCTTTTGGGTATATGCCCAGGATGGATATATCTAGGTTTTCAGGTAGAACTATTTCCAATTTTCTGAGAAACTGCCAGATTAATGTACAGAGTGGTTGTACAAGTTTGCAATCCTACCAACAATGAAGAAGTGTTCCTCTTGCTCTACATCCTTGCCAACATCTGCTGTCACTTAAGTTTTTGGTTTTGGATTATATTGGATGTAAGGTAGAATTTCAGGGTCATTTTGATTTGCATTTTCCTTATAACTAAGGATGTTGAATGTTTCTTTAAGTACTCTTGTATATTTAAGATTACTCTGTTGGAAATTCTCTGTTTTGCTCTATACTCTATATTTTAAATTGGGTTATTTAGTTTGTTGGAGTCTAACTTCTTGAGTTCTTTATATATTTTAAATATTAGCCCTCTGTTAGATGATATATAAGGCTATTATATAACCTTTTTCTAAACTGTAGGCTGTCATTTTGTTATATTAACAATATCTTTTGCATTACAGAAGGTTTCTAGTTTCATAAAGTTTCATTTGTCAATTGTTGATCTTGGAGTCTGAGCAATTGTTCTGTTTAGAAATTTGTCTTCTGTACCAATGTGTTCAAGGCTATTTCCCACTTTCTTTCCTATTTGGTTTAGTGTATGTGGTTTTATGTTGAAGTCATTAATCCACTTGGACTTGAGTTTTGCAAAGTGTGATAATTATGGATTTATTTGCATTCATCTACACTCATTCAGTTAGACAAGCATCATTTGTTGAAGACACTGTGGTTTTTTTTCATTGTATGGTTTTTGCTTCTTTTTCAAAAATCAAGTGTCCATAGGTATATGAGTTTATTTCTGGGTCTCTGATTCATTACATTGAA
Organism: Rhabdomys pumilio; assembly: GCA_030674055.1. NCBI lineage: Eukaryota > Metazoa > Chordata > Mammalia > Rodentia > Muridae > Rhabdomys > Rhabdomys pumilio. The sequence continues at coordinate 73,106,051 of JANHMN010000012.1, read as the reverse complement.
CAACCTGTCTGTTTCTGTATCAATACCATGCAGTTTTTATTACTATTGCTCTGTAGATCAGCTTGAGATCAGGAATGGTGATTCCTCCAGAATTTCTTTTATTGTTCAGGATTATTTTAGCTATTCTGGGTTTTTGTTGTTCCATAGAAAATTGAGAATTGCTCTTTCAAGGTCTGAAAAAAAATTACGTTGAAAATTTGATGAGAATTCTATCGAATCTGTAGACTGCTTTTGGTGTGATGGCCACTTTCTCTATGTTAATCTTACCTATCTATGAGCATGGGAGATATTTCCATATTCTGATATCTTCTTCAGTTTCTCTCTTCAGGTACTTGAAGTTCTTTCTTGTCATACAGATCTTTCACTTGATTAGTTAATGTTGTACCAATATGTTTTATGTTATTTGTAGCCATTTTGAAGAGTGTTATAGCCCTAATTTTTTTCTCAGCCCATTTACTATTTGTATAAAGGGTGGTTACTGATTTACTGGAATTAATTTTATATCCAGCCACTTTGCTGATGTTCTTTGTCAGCTGTAGGAGTTCTCTGATAGAATTTTGAGTATCACTTATGTATACTATCATCATATCACCTGCAAATAGTGATACCTTGACTTCTTTTTTTCTAATTTGAATCCCCTCATATTATTGCCTTATTTCACTAGCTAGAACTTCAAGTACTATATTTCATAGATACAGAGAGAATAGGAAGCCTTGTCCCTGATTTTTGTGAGATGGCTCAAGTTTTGCTCCATTTATTTGATGTGAAAACTAGCTTGCTGTATATTGCTTTTATTATGTGCCTTGAATTCCTGGTCTCCCCAAGACTTTTACATGAAAGAGAGGTATTGGATTTTATTGTGGGATTTTTCAGTCTATAATGAGATGATCATGTGATTTTTTTCATTGAGTTTACATTATATTTTATATTATCTGTAAATATATTTATATTTACATTGATGGATTTTTGTACATTGAACTATTCTTGTATTCCTGGGGTGTAATTATTTGACAGTGGTGGATGATGTTTTTGATGTATTCTTGGACTTAGTTTGTAAGAATTTTCTTGAGTATTTTGCATCGACATTTATAAGTGAAATTGGTCTGAACTTCTTTTTCTTTGTTGACTCTTTGTGTGGTTTAGCTGTCAGGGTGACTGTGGCCACATAGAATGTACTGGGTATTGTTCTTTCTGTTTCTTTCTTTTTTTCTATTGGATATTATATTTTTACATACATTTCAAATTTTATCCCTTTTCCTGGTCCCCCTCAACTCCCCTATCCCATTCCCTGTACCCTGCTTCTATGAGGGTGTTCCTTTTCCCACCCACCCACTCCAGCCCTGGAGTTCCCCTACATTGGGACATTGAGCCAAGGATCAAGGGCCTCTCCTCCTGTTGACGCTTGACAAGGCATTCCTCTGCTACATATGTAGCTGGTCTTTCTTAGAAACTGGAAAAACTTACTCAGGGGATCAAATATGTAGACAAAAAATGTGGAGCAGAGACTGAAGGAAAGGCCATCCAAAGACTGCCCTACCTGGGGATCCATTCAATATACAGTCACCAAACCCAGACACTATTGTGGATGCCAAGAAGTACATGCTGACAGGAAGGACCCATGGTTCCTTATGTTTCTATTTTGTGGACCAGTTTGAGAGTATTGGTACAAGCTTCTCTTTGAAAGTCTTATAGAAGTCTGAAAAATAAAATCACCTGGTTCTGAGCTTTCTTTGTGTTAGGAGACTTTCAATGATTGCTTCTATTTCCTTAGGAGTTATGGGACTATTCAGGTAGTTAACTGATCTTTAATTTTCTGCTTAGACAATGATTGATTTTGTTTAGATTTTCCAGTTTTGTGGAGTACAGGTTTTGAAGTACAATCTAATGATATTTGAATTTCCTCAGTTTCTGTTGTCATGTCTCACTTTTCATTTCTGGTTTCTTAATTTGAATACTGTCTCTATGCCTTTTAGTTAGTTTGGAAATGGTGTTTCTATATTATTGATTCTCTCAAAGAAGCAGCTCTTGGTTTTGTTGATTCTTTGTATTATTCTCTTTTTTCTAAATGATTGATTTAAGCTCTGCATTTTTATTATTTCCTGCCATCTACTCTTTTTTAGTGTGTTTGCTTTTCTTTTTTCTAGAGCCTTCAGGTGAGCTGCTACGCTGCTAGTATGAGATCTTTTCAACTTCTCTATTAAGTTATTTAGTGCGATGCATTTTACTCTTAGGGCTGCTTCCATTGTGGCCCATTAGTTTGGGTATGTTGGACAATCATTTTCTTTGAATTATAAAAAGTTTTTAATTTCTTTTTTTATTTCTTTCCTGACCAAATGATCATTGAGTAGAGAGTTATTTTCCAGAAATTTGTAGACTTTCTGATATATCTGTTGTTGTTGAAGTCCAGTCTTAATTCATGGTGATCTGATAAAATACAAGCAGTTATTTCATTCTTGTATCTGTTGAGGTTTGCTTTATGGCCACTTATATGGTCAATTTTGGGGAAGGCTCTATGAGTTGCTGAGAAGAAAGTATATTCTTTCTTATGGGGTAAAAGGTTCTGTAGATATATGTCAGATACATTTGCTCCATAAAATCTATTAGTTTTATTGTTTCTCTGTTTAGTTTCTGTTTTGATGATGGTTGGTGAGAGTTGGGTGTTGAATTCCCAACTATTATTGTCTGGGTTCAATGAATAATTTTAGCTTTAGTAAAGTTTCTTTTATGAATGTAGTGGTGTCCTTGCTTTTGGGACATAGATGTGCAAAACTGAGACCTCATCTTGGTGGTTTTTTTTCTTTGATAAGTATAAAATATCCTTTTCTACCTCTTTTAATTACTTTTCATTGAGACTCTATTTTATTAGATATTAGAGTGGCTACTCCAGCTTGTTTTTTGTGTCTGTTTGTTTGGCAGACTGTTTTTCAGTCCTTTTCTCTGAGGTAATGTCTATCTATGTTGCTCAGGTTTCTTGCATGCAGCAGAACGATGGATCCTGTTCATATATCTAATTTGTGTCTTTTTATTCAAGATTGGAGTACACTGATGTTGAGAGATATTAATGACCAATGCTTGTTAGTTCCTGTTATTTTGATGTACTATGTATGTGTGATTCTCTTTTTTTGGTGTTGTGGTGAGATGATTACTATCTTGTGTTTGTACATAGTAGTCTGTGCTGGAATCTGTGGTCTCTTAGGGTATGCAAGTCCTGCCCAGGATCTTCTGGCTTTTAGAGTCTCTGGTGAGAAGTCAGGTGTAATTCTGTTAGGTCAGTTTTTATAGGTGACTGAGCCTTTTTATTTTGTAGCTTTTAATATTCTTTCTCTCATCTGTATATTAAATGTTTTGATTATGTGGCAAGAAAAATAATTCTTTTTTGGTCCAATCTATTTGGTGTTCTGTTAGCTACTTGTACATTTATAGCCATCTCTTTTATTAGATTAGGGATTTCTTCCCTTCTCATTTTGTTGAAGATATTTCCTGGCCATTTGAACTGGCAGTTTTACCCTCTTCTATTTATATTATTCTTAGGTTTGGTTTTTTTATTGTGTCCCAAATTTCTTTGATTTTTGAGTTTAAGAACTTTATTTTCCAGGTTTTTTTCTAATCATTTTATTTGCTTACATTTCAAATGATATTCCTCTTCCTGGTTACCCCTCTACTCCATTCCCTTCTTTCCCCCAACCGCTTTGCCTCTTTGAAAGTGTTCCTTCACCCACTCACTCACTCTTGCCTCACCACTCTAGCATCCCCTTATGCTGGGACATCAAACCTCCAAAGGACCAAGGGTCTCCCTTCTTATTGATGTTAGATGAGGCCATCCTCTGCTACATATGTATCTGGAGCCATGGATCCCTCAATGTATACTCTTTGGTTGGTGGTTTAGTATCTGGGATCTCTGGGTGGTTCATTTAGTTTACATTGTTCTTTCTATGGGGTTGCAATCCCCTTCAGCTCCTTCATTCCTTCCTCTAGCTCTTCCACTGTGGTCCCAGGTCTCAGTCTGATGATTATCTTTAACAGAAAACCATGACCAAAGAAGAAGTTGCAGGGGAAAGGCTTTATTTGGCTTACAACTCCACATTGTTCTTCATCATTGAAGAAACTCTGAACATGCACTCAAACAGGGCAGAAAACCAGAGGCAGGAGCTGATACAGAGGCAATAAAAAGCCTTGCTTCCTCTGGTTTGCACAGTATTCCATCTTATAGAACACATGATCACCAGCCTAGGAATGGAAGTATGGATAGGTCCCTCCCCATCAATCATTAATTAAGAAAATGCATTACATCCTGTTCTCATGACAGCGTCTTCTCAATTAATGTTTCCTCCTTTCAGACATTTATATTTTATAGGTCAAATAAGTCCAACCATTACACTCAGAATTGTTTGATCTATCATGGGTTTATGTTTCCATATATGAAAGAGGGAAGAAGAAAAAGAAATGAAGGAGGAGGAAAAGGAAGAGGAGGAAAGTAAGGGAAGTGAGAAAAAGAAAATGGAGGAGAGAGGAATAAAGATAAGAGTAGAGGAGCTTGTCATGCTACTCTGGGACAAACACCTGAAAGTTTGTCAATTGTTTAATTTAGGAAATATCTATTTTGTAATTTATTTTGCTTTATTTCCATATTATACAATATATCCCAACTGCAAACTTTTACCTCTATTCCTCCCAGTCTTCATAGTACCTCCTCCAGATTCACTGTTTCTTTGTTTCCCTTCAGAAAAATGGAAGGTCTTCAAGGGATAGCAAATGAACAGGGTATAACAAAGTATAGTGAGACTATGTGTGAACCCTAGTATCAAAACTGAACGAGGCAATGAAATAGGATTGAAAGGGTTGCAAGACCAGTCAAAACAGACAGATAAGTCCACACTCTTAATATTAACTGTCCCACATAAATATCAAGCTAGAGAGAGACAAAGAGAGAGACAGAGAGAGAGAGAGCAAGAGAGAAAGACCAGAGCATGTTTGCAGAGGTCCTAGCATAAACTTCTACAGGCTCCATGAGGCTTCTCTATCTGTGAGGCCCTCTGTGCCCTCTTATTGATTCTATGGAGTGTTTTCTCCTGGTGACTGAAATTCCTCTGGCTCCTACAATTATTCTTCTTCTGAAAGGCTTACTAAGCTCCCATAATGTTTGACTGTGGGTCTCTGGTATTTGTTGCTATCAGCTGTTTGTGGAAGCCTCTCTCAGGATCATTGGGCTAGGCATTGATCTGAATTTAGCAGAAATTCATTAGGAAATCATTTCACATCATTTTAATTGATTTTTTTTCAATAGTGTTTGGTTTTATGTTAGGTCTCCTAGCCTTTCATCTTCTTATTCATGGTGATCCAGGCAGTGTCAGGCATGGGCTCTGTCTCTTGGATTGGACCTCAATTTAGACCAGTCATTTGTTGGTCACTCTCATGAGCTCTGAGCTATCATTTCCCTATCACATCTTCCATGCAGGACATGTGTGTATTGAAGATTTTGTAGTCTGGTTACAGAAGATGATTATTCCAGGGTCCATATCCTCCATTGTTAGGAGTGCTCACTAGGGTAACATTCATATGTTCCTGGAAAGTTTCCACTGTACTAGGCTTCCACACCAAGCAATAAGCACTCTACAATTCTCTCCCATACCTGATTCCTCCTCTTTCCATCCCCACCTACTTCTACTCCATCCACAAAATCTATTCAATTTTCCTTTCCTGGGGATATCCATGTGTTCCTCTTGAGTCCTTCTTGTTACTTAGTGTCTCTTGGTCTGTAAATTGTAGCATAATTGTCATATACTTAATAGCTATTATCTACACATATGTGGATAGATACCATATTTAACTGTTTAGGTCTGGGTCATCACATTCAGGATGATTTTTTTCTACTTCCATGCTTTTGTCTGCCTGCAAATTTTATGATGTCAATTTTAATACCTCAGTAATACTCAATTGTGTAAATGTTCAAGATTTTCTTTATCATTCTTCAGTTGAGAGACACCTAGGTGATTTCCAGTTCAAACTATTATGAATAAAGCTACATTGAACATAGGTGAGCAAGTGTCCTTGTGGTAGGATTGCATGTCTTTTGAATATATTCCCAAAAGAAGTATAGCTGGCTTTTAAGGTAGAGTTATTTCCATTTTTCTGATTTCAAATATGGCTGTATAAATTTGCACTCATACTACCTGTAGAGGCATGTTCTCTGGCTCTGCATACCTGACAGGTATAAGATGGGAGCTCAGAGTAGTTTTGATTTGCATGTTCCTGATGGCTAATGATGTTGTCCAAATATTTTGTATTAAAATATTTGTTTCTCTAATAATTTATTTTTATTCACTTTACAGCCTGTTTATAGCCCTTCATACTTCCTCTCCTCCAAGTCTCACCTGTTTGAATCCCTGCCTCCATTGCCCCTTCTCTTCTCCTAAGAGTAGGAGGAGTCCCCCATTGGGTACCAGCCTACCCTGAGACATCTACTCTTATAAGAGTACATGATCTCCTACTGAGTCCAAATCAGGCAATCCAGGCAGAGGGAAGGTGATCCAATGGCAGGTAACAAGATCTAGACAGCTCTAGCTCCACTTATTAGGTGTCCCACAGGCAGTCTAGGCTGTACATTTGCTAGAATGTGTGCCTAGAAATTTTCAACATCCTTAGTTATCAAGAAAGTGCAAATCAAAATGACTCAGAGATTTTATCTTACACCTGTCAAAGTGACTAAGACTGAAAACTCAAGTAGCAGAACATCCTGGCAAGGGTGTGGAGCAAGGGGAACATTCCTCCAGTGCTAGTGGGAGTACAAATTTGTACAACTATTTTTGAAATCAATTTGGTGGTTTCTCAGTAAAGTAGGTATAGTTTTGCCTCAAAATTCAGCTATACCACTCCTGATCATACACTCAAAATATGCCCCATTTTACCATATATTTATATAAGTTATACTTATATAAATATAATACACAATGAAGATTTCTGAATTTTTTATAAAGTTTTCTCTTCTTTAAGTTATTGAAAATATTTTTCTATATTTTTATATATAATAGATTTACAAATTATATAAATTATATTAAATTTATATATTATGATAGTTTATAAATACTATATTACATATAATTTATATTAAATTTAAGTATTAAATAAAACATTAATATTAAAATTTTATATAATTTTTATATATTTATAAAATTATACAAAATTATATAAATATGTTTAATATAAATATAGGATATAAGATATATAAATAATAAAATATAAACCACATTTAATGTATTTTTTCTTTTCTTATATACTGCCAAACTATTTTTCTTTTATTATCAAATCAAAATTTTTACTTTTTAAACACAAAAAGGCAGTATGTGGGGAAGGGGATGACATAGGAGCATAGGTGTTCAGGGGGAGTACAGATATCTTTCAGAAATGGGTACCAGCTAGGTGAAGGTTCGAGGACAGATTACTATGACTGTGCCTATGATTCACTTGTTCTTGTCTAAGTTGGCACTATCCACCAAGGCTGCCTACTTACAAGGTCTATGGCTACTCAAGCTGGTAAATTTCCACTAAAGCTGCCTGTTTACAATAGCTTATAGCCATATCTTTTAGTGTTTATCTACAAAGACCCATGACTTTGTGTTAGCAAGCATGTATGTCAGGCCTATTGCTGATTTTATGCTTATGGCTGATTTTAGACCTTCAATATATAAGCAGGGCTGCCCCTGACATCTCCTCCCTTCTCCAAGTATAGAAAGCCCGTGGTGATTCTAATCTTGCAAAGGTGGGGATAGAGGCCTGACCTCCAATAATTAAAGGGGACCTTGTAATGGCTCCAGTCCTCCTGTTGTTGTCCAGTGAGGCATGAAGGCCATACCCATCCTGATATCTTTTTCCTGGAGAGGTGATACTTTTGACATCAACCCCTAGGCAGTGAGGCTTGTCCCTCAGGGAACCCAGAAACACATTTTTAACTTTTATTTATATTCCCTTGCAGTGCTTAGCCTCGCAGCCTAAGCAAGAATTCAGATTATCAGTCAGAGTGGGTTCTGGGTGACCCCTCTCTGCTTGGTATAGGGGTGGAAGTCTCCTCTTTTAGGTTGGGTGGAGATGGGATTTGGGAACACCCTGGATAGCGTAACAACCTCATCTTGAGTCTCGTGGTCCTCCATAGCTAACTTATGATAATGTATCTGAATAGATTTTGCTATCAAATTATCTATCTGTTGTTTTACAAAGTTAGTCAGCCTATTTAAGGTCCAGGAACCAAAATAAATAAGCAAAAATAACCCAATTAATGGTCCCAAGATGGAAGAAAGTAGGGATGACAACCATGGAGAGGTTGAAAACCAATTCTTGTATCAGCTCTCACTTTTCTCTTTCTCTGTCTTTTCTCAAGGCCTTCTCTGACCTTTTTCATGCTCTCTTTAACCAACCCTGTCTTGTCTATGTAGAGGCAACATTCTTCTTTAAGGGCTGTACACAGTCTAGAGCCATATACAGTCTTTTCTATTGTAAAAGAGTAAATCAAATCCAATAAAGTCCTTTGCAAATTTTGGAGATCACTTCAGGCAGCAAAATGAAGAATTTCTTCAGATTAGTGATGTCATTTTCTAGCTGTTTGATGTTCTTCTCAAAGGTCCATTGAAGGTCTGAGAAGTATAAGACTGGAAGCCAGCATCAGTATTAGAACTTCTAACAGCAGACATGACAGGTGATTCATTTTACCTGGAAAAAGAAAAAAGAAGGGAATTCTCAGGGAGATTTCTCTTCCCTGGATGTCAATTGTTATTCATCTTATTTATAAATGGGCCTGGATTTGTGGGGGTATCTATTTATTTCATTAATCTTTTTGGTGGCCATTTAGCTGTGCCTTCTGTGGTATCAAACAGGCATATCAGTCCTCAGCTCTATATAAGAACTGGATCCTGGCCATTCCATTTACAGGTAAGAGGTTCCTTCCACATAGCTGTGGCATAGTTTTATTGGTCTCAGCAATGCCAGAGGCAGTCAGCAGCAGATTTGCCATGAGCTTTCAGCTTTAAAAAGTTAAAAGTGAACAAGGCATGATGGATAGTATTTTGGGGAGACTCATTCTGGGGGTACAGTTTCCCCTCTTTGTTTTTAAAGCCAGTTTTTCAGAGTTCTTGTAAAATCAGGGCAGAAGCGCCAACAGTCATTCTTTCCACCCTCAGAGATTCCTGAAGACACTATTTAAAAAATATAAATCTTTATTAGTAATCTCTTTTATCAAAAGATTGTTATAAAACAGCCAATAACTAATCAATCTATATAATATATCAACTAATCAGAGTTTCTTCTACATTTTGTAAAATTACTCCTCTTTTATCAATTAATTGTTGGGGGAAATTAGGATTTGCTTCTCTCTTGAGAATATTAAACCTAGACTTAATTTTTTTTTGTGGAGAGCTTATAATAAGATCTTAGCCAACAAGCATCTTTTGAAAACTTTTGAAAATAATTTGAAATAAGTAAACTATCTTTTTTTTGCCAGCCCCATCATCTGTTTTTTAAATGTATTTTTATTATTATAAAAAGTCTATTTTGTTAGTTTATACTTATAATGTAAGTATAAGATATCTATTGTACAATCTCATTAAAATAATTTAAATGTTAAGGCCCATATCCAATGTTTCTGGTAGTAAACCATTCTTTTAATCATTAAATTGAGTGCAACAGAGAATTGTTTATAGATTATAAATTTCATGATGAACTTAATATTTGCCTAATAACAAACAATATCACTCAGAAGATTATAAAATATCTTGCATATTCTATTTTATGACTTTTTACTCACATACATTTTGGAAAATAATTAAGAAATGACTAATATCTTGATAGATATTTTCTACAATTGCATACTCAGAAATATTTTTGAATTTTAAAGATATGTCTCTCAAGCACTATTATGTAAGATTTGAAACAAATTAAAAAAAAAAAAGAAAGAACCATGCGCTTGACTTGTAAAGAATATACCTTTCACTAGCTCAGAATTATATAAAAAAAAAATCTATCAATAAACAGAATAAAATGGCATGTGTAACTGAAAATAATGACTCTTCAGCACAAATTTGATTAATGGCATCAAGTCAATGTAGCAGAAAGAACGAATGAAGAGCTGAGTAGTGAGTAAAGGACAAAATAAACCCTTGCATAAGTTTTTATGTTAACTTTGATTCAATCAGAATTGTTAAGAATTATTGTAATAATTAGAACTATTAAAAATGCTATATTATCTGGAGTGCTATTGCCTGTGAGATAGTTTTCCAGCAGATACATCAGGCTGATCTGGACACCTGTGAAGGAAGGAGCCTTCCTGTTCTCACTTCCAAGTGTCCTCCATTCCTAGGAGGGATGTAGAACAGTTAGACCTGCTCTCCAGACTGCTTGCACTGAAGGCTGCCTGTGATCAGCATTCACAATGTACTGGCTGCAGCCCAGGAAAAAGACAGATAGCCAGGACTAGCTCAGAAGTACAGAGGTCTAAGGACTTTCTATAGATAGCCCTTTCCTGTGAATAAAAGAATCAGAGAGGACTGCTGTGTCTTAAATCTAACAGTAGAGGGAGACCAAGGTATGAAAAGCTTCAGATTAGGCAATAAGAATTAAAAACTGATCAGAAATATATACAAAAAGAAAGACAATCCTGGAGTTGGTGCTTGCATCACCAACAGAATATAAGAGATATAAGAGAGAATCTCAGGCTTAGAACATACCATAGAAGACATTGATACAACAATCAAAGAAAATATATAAAGCAAAAAGCTTCTAACTCAAAACATTCAAGAAATCCAGGACACAGTGAAAAGACCAAACCTAAGAATAACAGGTAAAGAAGAGAGCAAATATTCCCAACTAAAAGGGCCAGTAAACATCTTCACCTAAATTATAGAAGAAAATTTCTCTAAACTAAGGAAAAATGCCCATAAACATACAAGAAGCCTACAGAACACCAAACAGATTGGACCAGAAAAGAAAATTTTCCCATCATTTAATAATCAAAAGACCAAACTCACAGAACAAAGAAAGATTATTAAAAGCTGTAAGGGAAAATGTCAAGTAAAGTAGGAAGGCAGTCTATTAAATTACACCAGACTGCTCAACAAAGACTCTAAAAGCCTGAAGGTCATCTGAGGGGCAGATGTCATGTATGCCCTAAGAGAACAAAAATGCTAGCCCAGGTTACTATATCCAGCAAAACTCTCAATTATTATAGATGGAGAAGCCAAGATATTCCTTGACAAAACCAAATTTAAATAGTATCTTTTCACTCATCCATCCTTACAGAGGATGATAAAAGGAAAATTCCAACACAAGAAAATTCTACACACAATGAAAAGCAAGAAATTATTCTTCTAACAACAAGCCCTAAAAGAAGAGAAACACACAAACAAAATTCCACCTCTAACACCAGAAATAACAGGAAGCAACAATCATTGGTCCTAAATATCTCTAAAAATCAATGTATTAATTTCCTATTAAAAAGACATAAGCTAACAGACTGGATATATAATCAGGACTCAGCATTTTGCTGCATACATGAAACAAATCCGTGACAAAGACAAACAATACCTCAAAGTAAAAGGCTAGAAATAAATTCTAAGCAAAGTATCCCAAGAAACAAGCTGGAGTAGCAATTCTAATATTCAGTAAAATAGACTTTCAATCAAAAGTTATCAAAAATGATGGGGAAGAATACTACATCTTATCAAAGAAAAAATCCACTAAGATGAACTCTCAGTTCTGAACATTTATGTCCAGAATGCAAAGGTAACCACATTTGTAAAAGAAATATTTCTAAAGTTTAAAGGACATATTAAATCTCATGTAATAATAGTGGGAGACTTCACCACCCTACTCTCACTGATAAACAGATCATGGAAATAAAACCTAAAGAGACACACAGTAAGACTAATAAAAGCTATGAACCAAATGGATTTAACAGATATCTACAAAATATTTCATCCTAAAACAAATATGTATATATATATATAATCTTCTCAGCATCTCATTGTACCTTCTCCAAAACCAACCATATAATTGGACACAAACAGGCCTCAACAGACACAAGAACATTGAATTAATTCCATATATTTTATCAGACCTGTAAGGAGTAAGGCTAGCCTTCAATAACAAGAGAAACAACAGAAAGCTTATATATATACATGAAAGCTAAACAACTCACTACTCAATGATAAGTTGGTCAGGGAAGAATAAATAAACAAATTAAAGGCTTTCTAGAATTTAATGAAAATGAAGGGATAACATACCCAAATTTATGGGACACAATGAAAGCAGTACTAAGAGGAAAATTCAACACTGCTGTAGGGGAGGATGGCCTTGCTGGGAATAGGTGGGAGAGGAGATCTTTGGTCCCCTGAAGGCTAAACCCTGAGTTGGGGGGGGGGATTTGAGGGTGGAGAGGTGGGAGTGGGGGATAGGTGGGGGTACATCCTCATAGAAGCAGGAGGAGGGGGGATGGTATAAGGGGTTCCTAGGTGGTGGGGGAAATGGGGTAAGGGGATAAAATTTGAAATGTAAATATAATATCCAATAAAAAAAAAGGAAAAAATTCAACACTGCTAGCTAGTCTGCTCCATTGGAAACAGCATATTCTGGGCCAGCCCAGAAGATTCACTGTCCTTAGAGCATTTGGTAAGAACCCTCTGGAAGTTTTATGGCTGCCACTGGGAATCCAGTCAAGCAGGACCCATAACCACTCAAAATTCTCCCCTCTCCCCACTAAATACACCTCCCCTTCCACCTGGTCCTTTCTGCTGGGCAGACTGCTAGCTAGTCTGCTCCCCTGGAGACATCATTTCCTGAGCCATCCCAGAAGATCTACTGCACTCAGGGTAACTGTCACCACAGCCTGAGGCATCCCAGGTGATCTGCTGCACACAGGGCAACTTAGCAACTGATCCTCAGCTTGTCTGCTCCCCTTAAGACACTACAGCTTGATGGCATCCTAGGAGTTTCTCTGTATACAGGACAACTGGGCAAAAGACACCCGTCTGAAGACCTCCCAGGGGCTCTGTGGCATGCAGGGCAACTGAACAAATAGACTGAAAGCATCCCTGGAATTCTACTGCACATAGGAAAACAGAAACCACAGTCCATAGACCCTCCTGGAGAATGAAGGACAACAGCTTGAGTGCTCCTCTGAAAACTCAACAGTCTGAAGGCCTCCCAGGAGATCTACTACAGCCACGGCAACAGACCAGCATCTTCTCTGCCCCTCTACCCCAGTTGGAAGGCCCCTCAGGTGGTCTGGTACAGCCAGGGTTGCTGGGCTACCAGGAGACCTGAAGCAATCCAGGTACAAAATAGGCAGACTCCAGACAGAGTCACCCAGACCAGCAAACACCAAGGACAACCAGAATACAAGTGGCATGGAGCTAATATACATAGGCCTCATCAGAATCCAGTTCTCCCACCACAGCAATCCCTGAATATACCAACACACCTGAAAATCAGGAAGCTGACCTAAAATACTAATTCATGAAGATAATAGAGTTCTTTAAGGAGGATATATATATATATTATATATAATTATATATATATATATATATATTATATATATATAAATTAATATATATATATGAATTTCTTTCAGTACAGGAAAACACAGGTAAACAGGTAGAAGCCCTTAAAGAGGAAACAAATAAATCTCTTAAAGGAACACAGGAAAACACAGTCAAACAGGTAATTGAATTGAATAAAATTGGTCTAAGACCTAAAAGTAGAAGTAGAAACAATAAAATAGAAAAACCACATATTGAGGTGAATCTGGAAATGAAAAACCTAGGAAAGTAGTCATGAATTACAAATGTAATTATCACCAAAAGAATACAAGAGATAGAAGAGAGAATCTCAGGTGTAGAAGTTACCGTAGAAAAGATTGACACAATTGTCAACAAATATTCAAAACATAAAAAACTCCTAACAAAAAAGCATCTAGGAAATTTAGGACACAATGCACAGACCAAATCTAAGAATAATTGCAATAGAGAAAAATGAAGATTCCCAGCTTAAAGGACCCTAACAAAGGACCCTTCAACAAAATCCTAGAAGAAATCTTCCCCAACCTAAAGAAAGAGATGAGCATAAAAGTACAAGAAGCCTATAGAACACTAGATAAATAAGACAAGAAAAGAAAATCCTCTTGTCACATAATAATCAAAACACTGAACCTACAAAGCAAAGAAAAAATATTAAAAGCTGCAAGGAAAAAAGGGTCAAGTAACATATAAAGGTAGACCTATCAGAATTGCATTAGACTTTTCAAAAGAGACTATGAAAGCCAGAAGAGCCTTCTCAGAGGTCATGCAGTCTTTAAAAGAACACAAATTCCCACACAGGCTACTATACCAGCAAAACTCTCAATCAACATAGATGGAGAAAACAAAATATTCCAGGACAAAACCAAATGCAAACAGAATCTTTTTTTGTCTATCTAGCCCTTCAGAGGATCATAGAAGGAAAACTCCAACACAAGGATGGTGTCTATACCAAACAAAAGACAAGATATTAAGCATATTACAACAAAGCCAAAAGGAGAGAACTACAAACACAAAAAGCCACCTACAAAAATCAAACATATCAGGAACCAACAGTCATCTGTTTTTAATATCTCTCAATATAAATGGACTCAACTCACTCATGAAAAGACATAAACAAACAGACTACATATGCAAAAATATCCAGCATTTTTCTGCATACAAGAAACATACTTCAATAACAAAGACAGCACTATTTCAGAGTAAAACGATAGAAAATAATCCAATCAAATGGTCCCAGGAAACAAGCTGGAGTTGCCATCCAAATCTCCAATAAATTAGACTTTTAAACAACAGTCATTAAGCATGATAAGGAAGGACACTTCATATTCATCAAAGGAAAAATCAACCAAAAGAAAGTCTCAATTTTGAACATCTATGTCCCAAATGCAAAGGCACCCACACTCATAAAAAAAAAATCTTACTAAAGCTCAAAACACACATTGAACCCCACACAATAATAGTAGAAGACTCTAACACCCCACTCTCACCAATGGACAGGTCATTGAAACAGAAACTAAACAGAGACACAGTGAAACGAATAGAGATTATGAACCAAATGGATTTAGGAGATATCTACAGAACATTTCACCCTAAAACAAAAGAATATACCTTCTTCTCAGCACCTCATGATACCTTTTCCAAAAAAACATCCCTCAACGGATGCAAGAAGATTGAAATAATTCTATGCATCTTATCAGATCACCATGACCTAAGGCTGGTCTTCAATAACCACAAAACAACAGAAAGCCCACATACATGTGGAAACTGAACAATTCTCTACTCAATGATAACTTAGTCAGAAAAGAAATAAAGAAAGAAATTAAGACTTCCTGGAATTTAATGAAAAAGTTGACACATAATACCTAAACTTATGGGACACAATGAATACTGCACTAAGAGAAAAATTCATATCACTAAGTACGATGGTAACGAAACTGGAGAGATCTTACACTAGCAACTTAACAGCATACCTGAGAGACTAGAACAAAAAAAAGCAAACACTCCCAAGAGGAGTAGATAGCAGGAAAGAGTCAAACTCAGGAATGAAATAAACCTAATAGAATCTAAGAGAACAATGAATGAACAAAACCAAAAGCTGGGTATTTGAGAGAATCAACAAGATAGATAAAACCTTATCCAAACTAACAAAAAGGCCCAGAGGTAGTATCCAAATTAACAATATCAGAAATGAAAAGGAAAACATAACAACAGAAATTTGAAGAAATTAAAAAGATTATCAGATTGTACTACTCAACAAAACTGGGAAATGTAGATGAAATGGATGATTGTCTAGGCAGATATCAGATACCAAAATTAAATCAAGAGCAGGTAAACTATATAAACAGGCCCATATCCCACAAGGAAATAGAAGAAGTCATTAAAAAGCTCCCAACCAAAACAACAACAACAACAAAGCCCAAGGCTAGATGGATTTAGTGCAGAATTCTACCACACCTTCAAAGAAGACCTGATAGCAGTATTCCTCAAACTATTCCATAAAATAGAATCAGAATGAACACTAGCTAATTCATTCTATGAGGCCACAATTAATCTGACACCTAAAACACACAAGGACATAACCAAAAAAAGAGAATTTTAGAATAATCTCACTTATGAATATGTATGCAAAAATAATAAATAAAACTCTTGCAAACTGAATCTAAGAAAACACCAAAACCATCATTCACCACGATCAAATAGGCTTCATCCCAGGAATGCAAGGTTGGTTCATTGTATGAAAATCTAGTAACGTAATCCACTATATAAACAAACTCAAAGAAAAAAATCACATGATCATCTCCTTAGATGCGTAAAAATCATTTGACAAAATACAAAATCCCTTTATGCTAAAAGTGTTGGAGAGATCAGGAATTCAAGGCCCATACCTAAATATAATAAAAGTAATATACAACAAACCAATAGCCAATTACCAAATTAAATGGAGAGATACTTGGAGCAATCCCACTAAAATCAGGGACAAGACAGGGATGCCCACTCTCCCCATATCTATTCAATATAGTACTCTAAGTGCTAGCTAGAACAATAAGACAACAAAAAAGCTCAAGGAGACACAAATTGGCAAAGAAGAAATAAAGGTATCATTATTTGCAGATGATATGATAGTATACATAAGCAACCACACAAATTCTACCAGAGAAAGTCTCTAGCTGATAAATTTCTTCAGCAAAGTGGCAAGATATAAAATTAACTCAAATAAATCAGTAGGGTTTCTTTATACAAATGGTAATCATGTTGAGAAAAAAAATTAGGGAAACAATTCCTGACATAATAGCCACAAATAATATAAAATATCTTGGGGTAACACTAACCAAACATGTAAAAGATCCACATCACAATAACTTCAAGTTTCTCAAGAAAGAAAATGAAGATCTCAGAAAATGGAGAGATATCCCATGCTCATGTATTGGCAGAATTAACCTAGTAAAAATGGTCATCCTGACAAAGGCAATCTACAGATTCAGTGCAACCCCCATCAAAATCCCAACACAATTCTGCAAAGACATGGGAAGAGCAATTTTCAAATTCATCTGGAAAGGAAAAAAAAAACAGAAGAAGGGAAAACAATACTTAGCAATAAAATAATGGCTGGGTGGATCACCATCCCTGACCTCAAGCTTTACTACACAGCAATAGTGATAAAACTAAATGGTATTGGTACAGAGACAGGCACATTGATCAATAGAATAGAACTGAAGACCCAGAAATAAAACCACACATTTACAAGCACTTGATCTTTGACAAAGAAGCCAAACATACAACGGAGGAAAAAGGTATCTTCAACAAATGGTGCTAGACTAACTGCCTGTCAACATGTAGACAAATGAAAATAGACTCATATTTCCCACGTTGCCCAAAGTTCAAGTCCAAGTGGATCAAGGACCTCAGCATAAATCCTGATACACTGAATCTAATAGAAAAAAAAAGTGGGAAAGAGCCTTGAGCTCATTGGCACAGAACTCCAATGGCACATGCCCTAAGATCAAGAATTGATCAATGAGCCCCCATGAAACTGGAACGCTTCTGTAAAGCAAAAGACATAGACAATAAGACAAATCGGCACCTACAGATTGAGAAAAAAAATCATCACTAACCCCTCATCACTTAGAGAGCTAATATCCAAAATATATAAAGAACTCAAGAAGTTAACCACCAAAAAAACCAAACAACCCAATCAAAAATGGGGTATAGAACTAAACTGAGAATTTACAACAGAGGAATTTAGAGGTCTGGTGGGGTAGCAGGTGGGAAGAAGGTATGGGATGTAGAACAGTTGGAGCGTGGACCAGGAGGAAAATAAAATATGGAGCTTAAAATAAAGAAATAAAAGATTAAAAAGAAAAAAAGAGGAAACTGATAGCTTTGAGTGTCTCCATAATAAAATTGGAAAGATCATACACTAGCAGCTTAACAGCACATCAGAAAAGCTCTAGAACAAAAAGAAGAAAATATACCTAAGAGAAGTAGATGGCAGGAAATAATCAAACACAGCTGAGATCAACCAAGAAAACTGTGCAAAGAATCAACAAAAC
Source organism: Rhabdomys pumilio (assembly GCA_030674055.1). Taxonomy (NCBI): domain Eukaryota; kingdom Metazoa; phylum Chordata; class Mammalia; order Rodentia; family Muridae; genus Rhabdomys; species Rhabdomys pumilio. The sequence goes on along the minus strand of JANHMN010000012.1, from coordinate 73,087,945 downwards.
TAAGAGCTGGTTCTTTGAAAAAAATCAACAAGATAGATAAACCCCTAGCCAAACTAACTATAGGGCAGAGAGACAGTATCCAAATTAATAAAGTCAGAAATGAAAAGGGATCCACAACAAAGCAAACTGAGGAAATTAAAAAAAAAATCATCAGATTTTAGAACAAAAGCCTTTCCTCAACAGAACTGGAAAATCTAGATGAACTGAATGATTTTCTAGACAAATACCAGGTACCATAGTTAAGCCAGGATCAAATAAACCACCTAAACAATCTCATAACCCCCAAGAAAATAGAAGCAAAACCATCCAGGGCCAGATGGTTTTAGTGCAAAATTCTATCAGATCTTCAAAAAAGACCTAATACCAATACTTTTAAAACTATTTCAAAAAAAAAAATGGAAACAGAAGGAACACTACCCAATATGTTCTATGAAGCCACTGATAACTAAACCACCCAAGGATCATCCAAAGAAAGAGAACTTCAGACCAATTTCCTTTATGAATACTGATGCAAAAAGACTCAGTATAATTCTAGCAAACTGCATCGAAGAACACATCGAAAGGATTATTCACCATGGTCAAGTAGACTTCATGCCAGAGATGCAAAGATACTTCAATATATGAAAATTCATTAACATAATCCACTATATAAATAAACTCAAAGAAAAAAAGCACCTGATCATCTCATTACATGCTGAAAAAGCCTTTGACAAAAATACAACACCCCTTCATGTTAAGAGTATTAGAGAGATCAGGAATTCACAGTTCATACCTAATCATAATAAAAAGCTATGTACAGCAAACCAAGAGCCAACATCAAACTAAATGGGGAGAAACTTGAAGTAACCCCACTAAAATCAGGGAAAAAACAAGGTTGCCCATTCTTCTCCTATCTATTTCATATAGTACTCAAAGTTCTATTCAAAGTGATTCGGCAAGAAAAGCACATCAAAAGGATACAAATTGGAAAGGAGTAAGTCTAGATATCATGATCTGCAGATGATATGATACTATATATAAGTGACTCTCAAAATTCCACCAGAGAATTCCTACAGCTTATAAAGAACTTCAGCAAAGTGAGTGAATATAAACTTAACTGAAACAAACAGTAGGTTTTGTATACTCAAAGGATAAACAGAGTAAGAAAGAAATTAGGGGTAAAAGTACCCTTCACAATAGTCACAAATACTATAAAATGCTTATGGGTCAGCAGGATGAGCATAGTAAAAATGGCTGTTTTACCAAAAGCAATATGCAGATTCAGTGCAATCCCCATCAAAATTCCTACTCCATTCTTCACAGCGATAGAACGAATAATTCTAAAATTCATCTGGAATGAGAAAAATTTAGAATAGCAAACACCATTCTCAATAAAAGAATTTTTTTTGGGAATCACCATATCTGACCTCAAGCTGTACTACAGAGTAGTAGTAATAAAAACCACATGATATTGGTACAGAGACAGGGAGGTAGAACAATGGAATAAAATTGAAGACCCAGAAATGAAATCACATACCTATGGTCATTTGATCTTTGACAAAGAAGCCAAAGCCATCCAATGGAAAAAATACAACCTTTCTACAAAAAAATAGTGTCCAAAAAGGACAAACAGATATAAGATAGTTGACTTCTAAACTCTACCAAGACAGACTAAGCTAGTCTTTCATATTTCCTGCTTCACATAATTTTTGTCAGATGGTTCCATGCCAAAAATGCTAAAGATAGATTCTCCAATATTATAGAAATTAGGAGCTGTCCAGGTAGTCAGCTATCTCTACAAATTGTTTAAGTTTTGGAAGCCATGTTTTGTGCTTCATATATACTCAGATGAAATTTAACTCATTCTCAGATTTCTGATGTAGTTAACAATTCGGTATTGTCTCATAAACAAACTTAAGTTACTTAACATTGAGAGACATGATATAAAACAAAAATGATGGTTTTTACATGGTGATGGAAGGTAAAATCAAAATATAACTCATGTACAATTGTAAGCTCTTTAGTTTGGATAGTAGTAAAGTACTTTAATTGACAAACTGATAGACTACATGCTAACTATATCTCATATTTTGTAACTTACATAATTGTTATGTTTATGCTCACTTTATATCTGACTTTATATATAACATTGTTATAAATTACCCTATGTCTTTTCTCTCCTTCTGCAGCTACTTAAAATACACCATACAATTCCAAGTCTACATAGCAATTTAACAACAGAGATTTAATCATACATGGCATTGTTCTCTCTAGTACATGGTTCAATTTTCTTATTTTCTTTGAGAGTCTCTTAAAAGCCTATTAATTGGACAAAAACGGGGAAATGTGGATTGACCTGGTGCTGTTTGTATTTTGATGTTAGTTTTGCTTCCTCAAGAAAGGCTCCCTCTCACTGGGACTTCTCGACATTCTGACTGGTCAAATAAAGGCTAGAGCTGATGATTGGGCATTGGAAGGGAAAAGTGAATCTGGAGGTCTCAGAGAGGAAGGAGGAAAGAGAGAAAGGAAGAAGAGGAGAAAGGATGATAGAGGAGAAACAAATGACCTAGAGGAGCCATAAATAACAGGGGTCTCATAGCTGGGGAATGGATTAGTACAATAATAGATCTGCCTAATCTAGAGATATAGCTTATAAATATAATAATATCTGCATTATGTTATTTTTATACAGACTTATTAGGGTAAGAAATTACCACAACAGTTGGCAATGACTTACTAGTACACAAAAACTCTGGGTAATAACATTGTTATAAATTACCCTATGTCTTTTCTCTCTTTCTGCAGCTACTTAAAATACACCATACAATTCCAAGTCTACATAGCAATTTAACAACAGAGATTTAATCATACATGGCATTGTTCTCTCTAGTACATGGTTCAATTTCCTTATTTTCTTTGAGAGTCTCTTCCACAACTCTTATCTTAAATATACTTGTTTTTATATTAAGCGAAATGCTAGTCATTTAATTTATTAAGATGTTTGTCAAAACATTGTAGCCCTCTCAACAAATGAAATGCTTTTCACAAATGAATCCTTATTATAGGTAAAATAAGTCCAGGAATTGAATGATTTTAAAATAAAAATTTTTTGTTTACTGATACATACGGTTAATTGTTCCTTTCTTTCTTATTTTTAATACTGTAAATAACTTCATCAAAAAATTTAAAAGCTATTATTGTGGGGAAAAAATATGGCTGGGAAACCACAGGGTCTCATGCCACACTGTGTGTAGTTGGCTGAGAATGCCCTGGGTTTCTCCAGCTGGAAATTAGGCCCTGCTGTTCACTAAAGGCCTCTCCACAGTTCCTCACGGTGTGGCCTCAACACACGAGGAAGTCCTTGGGTTTCCAAAACCAGTTTATTGGCATGGCAGATGGTGGATGGATCTGGATGTGCTCCCCACAAAACCCAAGGCGGACCTGAGTTAAATAGGGAGGGGAAGAGGGTGGAGGGGCTGGGGAGAAATGCTTAATCAGCTCCACCCTCTGGCCTTCAGGTACTTCATTAGTGTGTAAATCTCTCTAGGGCCTGGGGCCTGTTTATCATGCCCACCTGTGTACATGACTGAAGGATGAAGGTGAAATGGAGATTAGACCTTATGTCAGGCCCAACATCCCACTCTCTTTCATAAAAGAAGGGGCAACTCTGCATTAATGAGAAATGTGGATCACATGGAGTAGTCTGGAATCCGGGAGCACAGGGAGATATATGCCATCCCTGACAGGCAATGTCCTATTGGGTCCCCGGCTATCTCAAACCCAGCACTCTACCGGGGAGACCAAACCTTCTCTTTATGGCCCAAATCTCATTCTCTTTTAGTGAAAATTTTGGATGAGTGAGTTAAAAGAAATTAATGAAAGCTGCAATGCAGGTAGGTTCCAGGAGATGGTGTCGTCTCTGCTGAACTTGTGGGAGCACCTATAGGATAATCACAACAGGAAAGCAGCACCCCAGCAGAGGGATGTCTGTTAAGAGTGTGTAGCAAGCATTAGGCTACTTGGGAGCAATCACATCATAGTTTGTCATTGAGATTCTAGAAAAGCAAAGGTGTTTGAGGAAATTTAGTCTTAGAAGGCACCTTTGAGTCTGCTTTGGATGGCTATAGAAGAAAAACATCATGTTAGTTATGTATCTGGAGTAGGCAGCAACAGTTTGTCTGTAAAAGGGAACTAGTTGTTAATTAAAAGCTGAAAAATATTGATTCAGCCTGTGGAAGTAGAGTAGATGACTTTTGAACCTTAAAGAAATCTTAAAAATTGAAAAAAATATTGGGCATATCTCATGAGTGTTGGAGAGAAAAGGAAACATTTAAACAAAAAACAAGAAAATTTTTGGTTGAGAAGTGCAGACATTGTTGCTTTAGGTGTTCCTGTTAGGGAGAAAAGGAAATGTTTAAAATTTTTGCTTGAAAAACAGGAACTGTGTTGTAGGTCTTCCTGTTGTGGAGAAGCAGTAATAGCGGGTTTAGAAGCAATGAGGGAAGGGCCTTGCTCTGCCATGTGGCATCTGGGTGCTCTGGCAGAGAGGTCCTGTATTCTTTCTTTTTTTTTTTTTTTTCTTAGAAATTTTAAATGTAGAGAAGGATCAAAAGGCTAACTTGAAGAAAGTTTAGAGGAAGAGACATATAGGCTTGATAGGAGAGCCAAGAGTCAGAGAGAGTGAAAGGCTGTGTTTATGGGAGAGACATGTGGCAACCAGGCCCAGCCTGGTGTTTTTAGCCAAGAGGAAGAAAGGTGGGGAGGGGAGCAAGTAGGGTCTCAGACCCCCTGCTTTTCAGGCAAACCAACTGAAATAAATGGTCTCAGTCAGCCGCAAATGACGAAGAAAAAGGGGTAAAGCCTATATTAGCCCATGTTAGCAGGCTGTGTGACTCCCTGGGGGGAGAAACACTGGGGACTAGAGTTTAGAGTCAGTGTTTTTGTAAAGCCAGCACGCACCCCTGGGGGGAGTAGCAGAGAGTGAAGATTAGGAAGTCACCGCCATCTTGTATGGTTGGAGAACACATGGGGAGAAAGACAGAAACTTATGTTAGCAGGCAGCACAAAAGACTGAAATCGGTGCTCCTGAGAGCTTAAAACGAAAGGGAAATATCTTACCTAAGGAAAGAGTCTTAGAAGGAGGGTCACAGTAGGCACTGGGACTTGAAAGACAGCTGTTAGCTGTGAAGGAGCCCTCTCTGTGGAGCTGGGGGATGAGCAAAGTGGGGGCTAGGGAGTAGCTGCCATCTTGTTCTTGAGCTGGAGAGCACGTGGAGAGGGAGAGACAGAGAGAAAGAGAAAGAGGAGTTAAAGCAGAGAAGCTGACCAGATACACATGGAGAGAGAGAGGGACCTAGTCTTTTTGAAGTAGGCAGGAGCTAGTGGTAGCTAAAAATTAGAAGAAGCTAACAAGGAACACATGGAGAGAGAAAAAGAGAGGGAGACAGAAAGAAGCCTGCCTAGTTTTGTGAACTAGGCTGGGTATTACTCACTGTCCTGGAGTTTTGTGGAGAGGGTTTTTGTGGGCACCAAAGGGGGGTTGGGGGGGAGAGGGGCACTCTTGGAGCTGGCTCTTCCTGTGTCCTCTACCACCTCTAGAGAATGATGTAGACTCATGCGTGGGTACTGGTGTCTGTGTTGTCATGTGGGTCTGTGTGTCTGTCACAGCTCAGTTGACTGGAACAGTGGCTCAGCATGGCAGAAGCAGCAGTGTGGGATCTTTAACTGAGTTGGTTCCACACTGCACTGGCGGGCACTACGGGCCCATTTGGTGGGGGAAGTTTTCATTCAGTCTGAAGTTTTATGGTGTAGAGCTCTTGGATTGGGGATCCCTGGAGGTGTCCAAAGACTGACTAGTCTCAAGCCCTCGGGCTCTCAGACCACCGACAGGCTGCGGATGGACCCAGCTGAGGAGGCATGTGGGAGTGCAACCAGCTAGCCCACAGTTGAGAGAAATAAGGGGGAGGGGAGAAGAAAGAGGCTTTGGCAGCACCCTGCAGAAGAAAGGTTACTGTACATGCTTGGTTGAATGGGTGAGTTTCATGTTGGTTGAGCCGTCTTTTGTCAGGGGTGGATGTCTCAGGGTAGCAGAGGCAGGCTCAGGACTCTCAGTGAGAATCTCTGTTCTGGGTCCCAGTCGTCATGGCGGTGGGCAGGCAGCAGGACAGAGACTGTGGGGGCGCAGGGCGACAGGTCCATGCGCCAAGATTGGCTACCATCTTGGAGGTCTTTGGACGCCAGTAGGATGGAGGCAGGGAACTCGTGGGCTTGCACTGAGAAGGGAGAACTCTGGTGCCAAGCCTCATGGGAAATATATCTGTTTAGAAGACTCGGCCAGGACAGTTCTTGTAGACTCGTGGGTTTTCGTGGTCCACATTGGTGTGCCGGTTGTGGGAAAAAAAATGGCTGGGGAACCACAGGTTTCCTCACGACAGGCTGTGGGTAGTTGGCTGGGAACACTCTGGGTTCCTCCAGCTGAAAGTTAGGCCTGACTGCTCATTAAAGGCCTCTCCATGATTTCTCCCGGCTCGGCCCCAACACACGAGAAAGTCCTTGGGTTTCCAAAACCAGTTTATTGGCATGGTAGATGGTGGATGGGTCTGGATGTGCATGCCCCCAAAACCCAGGGCGGACCTGAGTTAACTAGGGAGGGAAAGGGGGAGAGGCTGGGGAGGAATGCTTAATTGGCTCCACCCTCTGGCCTTCAGGTACCTCATTAGTATGTAAATCTATCTAGGGCCTGGGGCCTGTTTATCATGCCCACCTGTGTACATGACTGAAGGATGAAGGTGAAATGGAGATTAGATCTCATGTCAGGCCCGACATACTATTATTATTATAGCTGATAAAATGTTTCTCAAGTTTAATGAACATATTAATATAAATAAAATCAAATAAATGTCACACATTTATCTGGTATTTGGTATTTGCCAGGCTTTTCAGTATAATGAGAAGGAAATTATAGTACAGAAAATTCTAATAAGCTGTGCAATGCCACAAAGCTTAAACATGGACATATATCATCTGATACCCCAGTAGTATATGCCATATAGATAAACAAAACCTTTGATGGTTTTTAATGGGAGTCTTATTATTTAGTCAAAGCTGGTCTCACAATTTTTCTGCTTCACCCTTTAGAATGCTGAGATTATATATTTGCACTGCCACACTAGACTACTACCATGCCTCTCTAATTTTGTTTTTATATAATGGAAAAAGTCAATCATTTATCATTCTTTCATCTTAAAATGTTTCATGACCTTACTTCTCCTTCTCCCAAAGTAACCTACACATTTTCCTACAATTACAATATTATGTAAGTAAGCACAGGCTTATAAAAATAATTTATTGAAGTCTTTACTACAAAAATAAAATAAAATGAAATGAAATAAAGATTCACACAGCCCAGCAGGAGAAATACTTCAGACAACTTTTGATCATAAATTTTCAGGCTAGCTTCCCCAAACAATTGTTGTTTATCTTCACTTTTCTCTTCAATGGGCCTCTTACTAAGCCATTATGAACACAAGAGATGAATACTACAGGTTTTAATTTTTTTTCCAAATTTTAACTGCAGGAAGATATTGTGATATAACTTTACCATCATGGAAGTTTTTACAGCATAGTTCAGTAATGAAAAACATATCCAAAATGTTTTGCCCCCACCACCACTTGTTCACCCAGGTCTTTACAGCATGAAAATCAGAAAGGTTTTGTCCAACAACGGTATAGCCTGCTTAGTCAACTGCCATTATTTCTATAGCTATGAGCTTAACATTTTCAGTATCCCCTATAAGTGAATCCATGTAGCACTTATCTTTCTGTGACAGACATACTTAGTACAAGGTCTGAAAAGCTCATTGATTCTCAACAGTTTTAAATTTGCATAATATTCCACATATGTCTACCCCATTTTTATACTTTCTCATTATTCAGTAGACACTTGTGTGGGTGCCAAATTTATCTACTATGAAAAATGCTTTTCACTATGAAAATAAGTATAATTATTTTATTCTATGCTTTTGGATGATACACAGAAGCAGAAATGCTGAATCATGTGGTAATTCTATTTTTAAGTTTCTCGAATTACCTAAACAAGGTTCTTTATGCACTCATACACACTATCTTCAGACTTTGAAAGTGAATACTGTAGTAAAATGTCTTAGTTAAAAGTGAATACAAACACAAAAGAGTGTATCAGAGTCAAACCTAATACTTTAAGGCCAAGTTCATGTACTGGACTGGTGAATTGGTAATATCATGTACATATTTATGGTATATGAAAATGTTAATAGTTACTAATAAAATATGTTCACATTTTATACTGTTTTCTTTTCGCTGCACCTTATCTGCTGTTAGTCCTATGCACTGTGTTTTTTGTCTTATAAATTTGGTGTGGCATTCACCATGTATGTATCTACTCATATTAAAATTTCTTCCAGATTCTTAAACATAAGAAACTCAATTATGATAATTATTTTAATTTATTTATAAGTTGATTATTTTGTGTGTGTATATGTGTGTGTGTTCTTGCAGATGTGTGTCTGCAATACATATGAGTATCAGAAGACAGTTCTTGCTATTTATTTCTTTCCTTGTATATTCTCAGACTTTAACTCAAACTCAGGTCATAAACCATGGCTGCAAGCATGTTTAACCACTGTATAAGTATGTGACCCAGAATCTCAGAGTTTAGACACATTTATATAAACATATATGTGTATGTGTCTGTGTGTGTATCTGTGTGTGTATAAACTTTGTGCCAAGCAGTCTTGTACTTCATAAGACTATATTTAGTGAATTAATTTATAAAATGAATATCTGAACATAAATTACTTTAATTACTTAGCACAGCATTAGAAATTTGCCATTGAGACTAGTGAAATGGCTCATCAGGTAAGGGTGCTTGTGATCAAATTTGATGACCAGTGAGCAAAAGGTAGAAAAAGAGTACTCATTTGTTCAAGTTGTCCTCTGATCTTCAATGGACACTTTGGCACATGTACATATAAATATACACATTTAATATACAAAATAAGTAGATAAATATATAAATGTGATACTTAAAAGGTAAATTTAACTTTAGAATACTCATATAGTATTTAAAAAACGAAATATACTTAAAGAACTTGCATTAAGGAAATGATATGAGTTTAGTCTGGTAAAATGTTCTCAGGTGCATTTTGCATAATACCTCTTAAGGTTCTTCTTAGATTTTGATTATTCATTCTTTAGTCATCAGGGTCTTGTTTCTTCAAGTGATTTGTACTAGGCAAAGAGGAGACATTCCATCTTGGATAGAAGCTCATCAGAACTCAGATGATCTAAAGAAGATGAAGCATTCCATACTGCAGGGAATCTTGCCAAAACTCAAGGACTAAACATTTCAATAACTTCAAGAAGGATTTGAAACCAGCTACGTTCACTAAACCTGCCACCCTTTTATGCTTATGTAAACAAGAAAGACTGTGGAGAGACATTTTCATATAGACCAAGTTACCTAGGAGACCCTGAGACTGTGAGAGCACCCTTGAAGAGGCACAGAACACTTGACTTGGCTGGAAAAGACATGATTCAGTCTAATGACCCACAGGCAAACTGTTCACAAAGCTCCACACTTCCATGTTTCATGAGCTATCATTTATGATGAGGTGGGATTCTGGAGATGCTGTGGCCTTTGAGTAATTTTTGCTCCTATGAGTAACTGCTCACCATTACTCCTTTAAGAAACTCCGATTAAACTTATGGGTGAACCAAGTTGGATTTAGGAGTTATTACAACTTTGGCCTACTGTCAATTGTGTATCTAAGGTGAAGAGATATTCACATGTCTCCCAAGAAATAGTGTCACACAACATGAAAGATGACATTTTATAAAAAATTTCATAAGTTGTACTTAGGTAGAAAGGAGAGCATGAGAATGAAATCCTAGCAGAAAAATGAAAACAACCTCTGGATCAACTACCATCACTGACTATTCACAAAAATACAACCAGGAGATAACTATTTATCCATGACCCCCAGAAATACATTGTGTAGGAGGACAAGAGTCCAAAAGCATGGAAAGGAGTCAGGAACAGAACCTATTTCTAATGTTAGGAATCCCCAAAGAACACCAAGCTACATAATTATATATGCAGAGGACCTAGGTCAGACTCATATAGGCTCCCTGATTGTCTAGAAACCCCTAGAATCCCTGCTTAGTTGATTCTATGGTCTGTACTTTTGTGGTGTTCTTAATTTTTCTGGCTCCTACAATCCTTCCTCCCCTTTTTCTATGGGATTTCCTCAGCTGCAACCTAATGTTTGGCTGTGATTCTCTGAATCTTCTCCTTCAGTTGGCATGTTAACTCTGATCATGATCATGCTAGGCTCCAGTCTAGAAAAATACCCAAATACTATTAGCAATCATTTTATTGTCTTCTTTTGGGGGGGTTCTTTTGGTTTTTGTTTATTTGTTTGTTTGTTTGTTTGGTTTTGTTTGTTTGGTTTTTTTTTTTTTTTTTTTTTTTTTTTTTTTTTTTTTT
>JANHMN010000012.1:73030920-73077341 GCA_030674055.1 Rhabdomys pumilio | reverse complement strand
TTTTTTTTTTTTTTTTTTTTTTTTTTTTTTTTTTTTTTTTTTTTTTGCTAGTCATGTTTAATTACATCATGGTCTCTGAGCTCTGCAGACTCAGGTTCCTGGCCTACCAGGTGGTGTCAGACATGGGCTCCCTCTTGTGTTGATCTCAAGTTGGACCAGTCATTAGTTTGATTACTCCCAAAATTTCTGTACCACATTTACTTCAGCATGTCTTGCAGTAAGGACAAATTATAATCACAAAACATTTCAGTTGGTGTCTTTACTGGAAGCTTTTCTAGTTAGAGAAGGTAGGAAGTTTAAGCTCCGTTTCTCCCACACTACTAGGTGTCCTCATTAAGGCCATTTTCATAGATTTCTAGAAGTTTTCACTGCACTAGATTTCACACCTTTCCTCAGATACCCCTAACAACTCCAGCTATTACTCTCTACACTCTCTCTCAATACCTCATCTCCTTCCCAACAGACCCCTGCACCCATCTACACCTATCCCAGTTCAACTTCAAAGTTCCCTCCATTCCTACTTCCCAGAGAGATCAAAGGGTCCCCATCTGGAGCCCTCCTTGTTACTTATTATCTTGGTTTCTGTCTAGCATGATTATCCTTTATAGCTAATATCTACTTATGAGTACATACCATGTGTGCCTTTTTGGGTCTGGGTTACTTCATTCACAATTATTTATTTATAAGTTCCATACATTTGTCTGCAAATATCATTATGGTATTTTTATTGTGTAAATATATCACACTTTCTTTCTTCATTTTTATCTAGGTAGTTTCCAGTTTCTGGATATTATGAATAAAGCTGCTATAAACATAGTTAAACAAGAGTCCTTGTCGTAGGATGGAGAGTTCTTTTGGTGTGTGCCCAGAAGGTAGATTGATTCCCAATTTTCTGAGAAACCACATTAATAGTTTTTAAAGTTAATGAACAAGTTTGCTTTCCCACAAGCAATGAAGGAATGTTTCCCTTGCTTACAACCTCATCAGTATGTGCTATCATTTTGTTTTTGATTATAGCCATTCTGACAGGTGTAAGATGGAATCTCAATGTCATTTTGATTTGCATTTCCTTGATGGCTAAGGAAGGATGTTGAATATTTCTTTAAATGTTTCTTGACCTTTGATACTTGTTTGCTGAGAATTCTCTATTTAGATCTGTACCCCATTGTTTAATGGGATTATTTGCTTTGTTGATGCCAAGATCCTTGAGTTCTTTATATATTTTGGAAATTAGCCCTGTATCAGATGTTAGGTTGGTGAAAATCTTTTCCCATTCTGTGGAATACATTTTCCTATTGATGGTTGTCCTTTGCCTTACAGAAGATTTTCAGTTCCATGATGTTTCATTTATTAATTCTGGATCTTAGTGACTGTCCTATTGGTGTTCTGTTTAGGAAGATGTCTCCTATGCCAATAAGTTCAAGGCTACTCCCAGTCCTGCTACTATTAAGAACTAATTGACAAGAAGAACATGACATCCAGGGAGTGACTAGAATATTTCCCAGGTAAATTGTATATGAAAATAAACATTGTATTAATATTCTAATAAATGTCTAATTGTACTAAAACAAAAGGCAAAATATTTTATGTTTTCTAATAGGATCATACATATATGCATAAAGCAGAAAAATACAAATGCAGCTGTGTATATTGATCTACAAATACTCTGAACCTTACATTTTAGTTTGAACATTTAGATAATGAAAATTCATGTAGACTTGAAAGCATAATGTACGTTTTTAAAATGTGAAAAATGATTTAATTGTATCTCTCTGTTAAAAAGATTTACATAGTAAGAATCTGTATTGTATTTAGTGGTATGACGATAAATAAACTGGAAATGATGTACTTAAATTGTAAGGATCAAACTGAGGTACTTTTATCACATTTTCAAGGATTAGAGACATTTAATTTAATGGAATTCAGTGTGAATAAAGGTTTGTGAAAAATACATTTGATTTCTGGAAATGGTAGCTAAAAGTTTTGATGTATTTTAAAAGATAAAGCTTTTTAAATTAACTATAGACCTAATCTCATTTGGCTCCCTTAAATTCTATAGATGTCAAGAGGAAGGAAATGTAATGTGTTAACAAAAGTAATTGAGAAAAGCCAAAGAGAAAGTCTGGCTTTCAAAGTCTTTGAATGTTGTGCCAGTAAGTGTTCATGAACCCTAAATGACCACAGAGGAACAGTTTCTGATGTAGTTGTATTAGGGCTCTTTATTACAAACCCAGGCTTGGTCTCTTCTCTAACCCAACCCTGACACAGAAGGACAGAAAGGCAGAGCAGCCTCTAACTCGCTAGTATCTAATAGAATATCTATTATAAGGCAACAGGTAGTTGTTCTGAAGCAAGACCATGAACAATCACAAACAGTCTGAAAGTACATCTGAAATTATCAGACTAACCTTTGATTAACTGTTGCTAGGAAGTAGCTAGGGAGTAATTAGGTATAGGCCAAGTATAAACTATGAGGTCCTTTCTGATACTTGGGCACAGCTTGGGTTCTGCTGCAGGTCAAGTTTCCAGGCATTTTTTTTCTTTTAAGATGTAGGCCAGACACAACATAGAGTATGTTTGACCTCTCATTCTCCCCTTTCTCTGGAAACTAGAAGACTCAATCATGGGGCTTCCTGGAACTCATAGACTTTGTTATGAAGGAACTAGTAGTATATGTAATCTTATAAAAACTGTAACAGATTTATGTCATTATGACTCAGTTAACTCAGGCCTGAATGTATTAGTGATCTGAAAAGGCTGGACCATCATATTCTAGAAGGGGTCAGGGTTGTCATTGTCCATTACTTGTTATGTCCTCAGGGCTTGGGTAGAGGTGCCAACAGTGAAAGACAGGAAGGAGTCTTGAGGCTGAGTTTTTCCTTGTTGGTCGGGGTCATCTTCAACTGGGTGTGTGATGGATTCATGCTGTAATCCAGTCAACTTTCAGGCTGATGGGTGTAGTTAAGTTGATAATGGAGACCTTTTAATGAGGCTTTAATGGCTCCTGGCTGGAGGGGTACCTATTTCATACAAAACATGATATTTAGGCCAGACAAGTTTATGAGCCTATTGGACACCTTTGAAATCATCTAGCAATTGGTGATTCTCAAGCCCACTGATGACCTCTGACTGTATGCTAAGAACAATGAAAGATGGTATGATGTTAAAAGGGGTCAGTCTCACCTGATAAGGGAAGTTTGATACCTGGTAGTGAGCAAAGGGAAGGAGAGTTACTCAGTCATTGCCAGTCTCTTATGTCAATTTAGCTAAGGTCTCCTTTAGAGTTTTGTTTATACTCTCTACCTGTCCTAAACTCTGGGGTCTATATGTACAATTGTTGGACCTAAAGATGCAAAACCAGGGGATGTGCTCCCCCAGAGACACTCATGGATGGGTTTTGCTGCAATAACATGAAGTTTATTGATGATAAGATGATAAGATGACAACCAGTATACTGGGGTTCTCCTGCATGCAGGCAAGAAGAACCCTGAGCCAAAGTTGGGAACAGTTTTTATACCATATTCATAGGGCTCATAAGGGCAGTTTTACCTCTTAATCAATAACCACAAAGGCTGACTTCAACAGCCGTTTCCAGGCCTGGTTTCTGTTCCCAGGCCCAGTTGCTAAGTAACTCAAATTTGCACCTTATCTTTTACAACTGACAGGGTCAGCTTAAGAAGCTTCACTTTACCCAGGTTTTACTGTGTAAAGGGCTCATAAACTCCTATCTTGAGTCTTTCTTCCTGGAATGTTTGTTTGAGTCTTTGGAATGTGCTCTTCCCAGGATGTGCCTCAGAGGCAGCTGATAACTAAAACTCAAACTTAATGATTTTTTTAATTTTAAGTTCAAGCTGAGACCTGAAATTCCTTCATTTGTTTTTTATACAACAAAGTTCCCAATCAATCACCAGAATATTGGTTAGTTTCTGACTTACCTGGTACATGAAAGCTGGTTCATTGTCTGACCTCATCATCTGAAGAAGCTCATTCCTTGGAAGTACATTCTCTAAGAATTTTTGTCACTGTATATGTAGTTTCATGCTTGGTAGGCAGAGCCTCAGTTCAACCTGAAAAGGTATCTATAAATATTAGTAAATATTTAAACCTAAAGTTTTTCTTCTCTTTTTAGTAAGAGGATTTCCTCATTATTTTTGATAGTCTTTCTTTCTGTTGTCCGAAGCCCTCTCTCCATTTAAATATCCCCATGGACATGAGCATAGAAAATTTTTACAGAGGTTTTACTTCTGTGAAGTCTCCAAGTAGGCTCCAGGCTTTGTGCCTCTGAACCTATTATTGGGGTACATTTTAGCAGGCAGTTGAGTTTTTTACAATCTTAGCTATCTTTGAGTTGGCATTTACAATCCTGATATTAGCATGTTATATAAAATCCTATATTCTTCAGATACCTGTGTGGGAAGAGCAATGATCTTTAGTAATATATGTAGTCCCATTTCTTCTGACCCAAGTGAGTTTGTAATCCACATTTCTTCACTATCTGTCCTAACATGGTGTCACAGGCAAATTTCTAGCCCAGATTATTTCATCTTTGGACTACTTAAGGTCGTCAGAGAATATAGGATCCCTTGGTTCTAGAGAAGACAAGGTCAGAAAAGTTCTGGTTTCTTACGGCAGAATGACGGGCTGCTTCATCTGACCTATTGTCATCCTCTGAAACTGGGTCCTTTCCTTTCTGGTGTCCCAACCAGTGGATATTGGCCAGCTGTTTAGGCCCCCCATAGAACCCTTATTAAGGAGAGGATTTCCTCATTATTTTTGATAGTCTTTTTTTCTGTTGTCAGAAGGCCTCTCTCCATTTAAATAGCAGTATGGACATTAGCAGCAGCAAAGGCATTAACTTGGGCTTCTTTTAATACCATGGTTTGAATAGACTTTTGTTTTGCCTTGGGGCTTTCCTGGCCCTGTGATCCTCTTTCTTAAAGTTAGCACATTGGTTCTTTCCCAGTTGGGGGTGTTTTTGATCTTTAGGTCCCCACTGCCTTATCTCTTTGTTTAGAAGTCATTTGTTTCTGAAGTCTATAATCCTCTGGTTTGGCCATAGCTGTTTCTTCTACCCTTTTAACTGTCTTTTTTTGTCTTTATTAAATACTTTTTATCAATATCTTTTAGATTTTCTCTTAGTCCTTGAACCCTTTAAAATTTCCTGCTATCTGGTGCTGCCTAGTTAATAAAGGCTAGAGCTACTGCTGCTTTTGCTTATCTTTGACCAAAATAGTGACTGTCTTACAGCACTTAGAGACCTGCCAACAGAGCCTGTTGAATTTAAGTCTCTCCTTACCTTTAATGAGTTAAAATCTCAATCTAGTTGGGTTAAGGAAAAGCCAGTATCAATAGATGCTTGGTTACTGGTGGGTTTCCCCATGGGGCCAGGAACCATTTTACTAGCTTCTGTCTGGATTTTCTTTCCCTCTTCTGTAAAGAAGAGAACCTGCAAAAGCTGTTGCCATTCATCTCAACTGGGCTAGTGGGTAAAGAGGATTAATTCAATCTCAAAGGTTGTCTAAAAGGAGGAGTACTGACTTCTCTAGTTAAAAACTCACTAGTGGCAGATGGCCAATAGTAATGAGGTTGGTTTCTTTGATCATCAACTGGCTTTGCTGTGCACAAGGATAAGATGACAGATTTAGGCTCAGGAGGCAGCCCCCAGAGGCTTCCTCTGTCCATGCAGCAGGTTCTCCCTCCTCTACCTGCTGTGCTGATGCCAGGAGCAGCTGTCATTCTGCCTGAGTGATTAGGTTTCAGATGCAATCACATCAGGGTCTCTTTATTACAAGCTCTGTCTTGGGCTGTTCTCTAATCCAATGCTGACACAGCAGGAAGGGAAGATGGAACAGCTTCAACCCCTCAGCAAGACAAAGTTTTATAGGAAATGGGAGAAAACAGGGAGTAGTGTCTAGTCTGGCAAGTATCTAATAGAATGACTATTGTAAGCCCACAGGTGGGTAATCTGAAGCAAGACCATGAGCAATCACAAACAGTCTGAAAGTACAACTGAAACAAAAAGTTTGACTAACTGTTGCTATAACATAGCTTGGGAGTAACTCTAGGGTATAGACTGAGTACAAGCAGTGGTTTTTTTTCTGGCACTTGGGTGCTGCTTGGGTTCAGTTGCAGGTCAAGTTCTCAGGCTTTTTGTTTTTTTTTTTTTTGATGGAGGCTGGTGCCCAGATGGAGTAGGTTTGGCTTCTCAAAAATAAACTGTCAAAAACAGTGATAATGGTTATTTTTCTTTCTGTCTGTTCGTAAAGAATTGAACCCTTTTCCATTAACACCTTAAACCAAAAATCACTAAAGTTAATACATTCCCTCAAGCATAAAACTAGACATTTTAAGATACCTAAAAATAATGTAGACTGAACACATGCACATTGGGAAATTAAGACTCTCATGTGAACTTCAATATCAATATTCTTTCCTCTAGGGTAGAAAATTGCTAATACGTACAGGTCATATATACCAGTATGTTTTTAGATATTCCACTAATATAGAAATTACGCATTAGTAAACTAAAACAACAGCAGGCCAATATCAGAAATTTGAAGAACCATGAGTCAGCCAAAAGTGGCTGAAACCAGATGTCCTTGGAGCCCAAGAGTAAACCATGATAGAATCAGTTATATAACTATTCAACAGAATGTCACTTTTCATATAAATTTTAGCCAATGAAAGAGTTAAAAAATTTTAAACCTTCCACAGATGGAGGCAAGAGTGCAGATCAGCTTGTTCTGTGCTCTGGGTCCTAGGAAACTATCCACAAGACAAAATAGATAAGATAGGAGTTCAGAGCTGGGAGTTCAGGTCAATGTGCCCCTGCACCCTGGATACCAGAAACTGAACTGACCACAAGATAAATTAAATAGGGTTTGATTCTTAAGATAAAAAAGGCTTGTATGAGATATTTCCCTCTGACCATTTCTTGAACCTGTCACGGAAACTGAACACTGGGCAGATAGTTTCAGTAGATACTTAATCATGATCCCCTCCCTTCATCTCTCTTGGATTTCGGCTTTTCCCTTTAAAAACTCTACCTCTTCTCCAAGTGGGGGTCATACTTCATTGCTTGCCTCTGCGTAGGACAGGCTAGAAGTACAACCTCAACACCTTGAAATCAAATATACCTCTTGCTGTTGCATCAAGTTCAGTGTTTTGTGAGTTACTGGTGTGGCCGTGAATTCGCTACCTTTCTGGTGGGCCTTACACCAACTCATGAAACTTATGGAACTACAGTCATTTAACACACACACACACACATGTAGGCACTCAGGCATACACATGTTTCTTATTAATTTTTATTATTTAAAACATTTTAATTTAAAAATTTATATCATATTCATCTACTCTCCCAAGTCCTTCCAGACCCTTTTACCCTCCCTCTTGACCCAACTTTTAGTACTTTCTTAAAAAAAAAAAATTCCCAATACAACAACAAACCAGTACAACAAAACAAAAACATATCCAATAAGAAACCCTGGAACACAGGGTTAAAGCTCTATGTGGTAAAGTATTTGACTTTCCCATCTTTGATGAGGTATGCAAGTATTGTATTTAGCAATGGGGCCATGTTGTAGAAGAACAACCTATAGTCTTGGCAACAACCTGGGAAGTTTGTATATTTCTGTGAAAACTTTTGGCCAACAACTCAGATATAATGCGATCTTAGTCCTGGAAGTTTAATTTGGAAAAGTCCAGTCACCCATGTTATTTACAATCTTATTTAGATCAAATATATATATATGTGTGTGTGTGTGTGTGTGTGTGTGTGTGTGTGTGTGTGTGTGTAATTATATACATATTTACACACAGGAAGTGTAAGAATGTAATTTTAGGTCTCAGCTTGAACTTAAAATTAAAAGATCCTTAAGACTGAGTCAAGTATTAGCTGCCCTCCCCCACCCAAGGCACATCCTCGGAAGAGCACAGTCCAAAGACTCAAACATTCCAGGAAGAAAGACTCAAGATAGGAGTTTGCGAGCTCTTAATACAGTAAACCTGGGTAAACAGAAGCTACTTAAGCTGACCTTCTTTGTTGTAAAAAGATAAGGTTCAAATTTGAGTTACTTAGAAACAAGGCCTGGGAACAGCTGTTGGAATTTGGCCTTTATGGTTATTGTTTAAGAAGTAGTTGTATAGCTGCCCTCATAAATTCTGTAAAAATAGTATATAAGGTTCCCTTATCTTTACTTTGGGGTTCTTCTTGCCTGCATGCAAGAGAAACCCAGTATACAGGTGGTCATCTTGTCATCTTATCATCAATAAACCTCATGTTATTGCAGTGAATCCCATTCATGAGTGTCTCTGGGGGAGTACATCCCCTGGTTTTGTATCTTTAGAGTCCAACAGAAGTTTCTATTGAATTAGATTTTTATACTATTCCTCAAATGCTCTTAATTTTAGATGTCTCTGCTTGTATTCTATCTCAAACCTTCTTTACCTCCTCCTCTTTCATTTGATCTTCTTATTACACGCTTTCCAAGTACTCATAGATATCTATTCAGTTTCCCTTTCCTAATGTGATCTCTGTGTTTCCTCTAGCCCTTACTCCATATCTACCCTCTATGTTCTATGTATTTTAGCTTGGTTATCATTGATTTAAAAGCAAATATCCACATATGAGTGAAAACATACTATATTTGTCTTTCTGAGTTTGGGATACTTCACTTTGAGGTGATTTCTTTTTTGAGTTCCATCCATTTCCCTGAAAATATTATGATGACATTTTAATGGTAATTTAACATGCTTACATCTTATAGAGGCCTAATATCCAAAATATATAAAGAACGAAAGAAGCTAGACATCAAGAAAACAATCAATTAAAAATAGAGAACAGATCTAAAGAGATAATTCTAAATTAGAGGAAACTCAAATAGTGAAGAAAACACTTAAGTGCTCAACATCTTTAACCATAAGGGAAATTTCAATCAAAACTATCTTGGGATTTTATCTTACACATGTCAGAATGACTAAGATCAGAAAAAACAAAACAAAAAAGAAGTGACAGCTCATTCTGGCAAGGATATCGACTATGAGGAACAATCACATATTGCTGACTGGGCTGCAAACATTTACAGCTACTATGGAAATTAGTGTGACAATAGTTTCTCAGAAGATGGGAACCCCTCTTCCTCAAGACCCAGTTATACTACGCTTTATTCTACCATAGAGACACTTCCTAAACCATGTGTACTGTGGTTCTATTCATAACAACCAGTAATGAGAAACAACATATTTTGTATACTGGGATATGACTTTCTGCTGGCAGTGTCAGGTCACTCCCAGTATCTCGTATCAGAGGGGTGAACTAGGCAAAGTCCTGTATAGGGAGTCCAAAGCCTGCCCTCTTTTCTCTGGGGATGAACCAGAGCCTAGGATGGATAAGTTTCATAGGGTTCTAGTCTGGCATGGAATGCCAAGAGTGTTGCAGCTCTTAAAAGAGAAACAAAGTAGTTTGGGAAGTCTGCTGGAGGTAGTAGCTGGGGTCCTAAGTCCCACAATGTGTGCAGCAGCAGCAGCCTGGGGCCTTTGTGGGCAACAAGAGGTTGGCCAGACAGGTGGATCTACGATCCAACAATGAGTGATTGAGCAGAGAGACTCCTCCTCCACGTGGTACAACTCAGTAAATACAGCCACTCTCAGACAGTTTTTCTTGGAGAAATAACTTGTATGCTTTATTTCAGGTGGACAAAGGGACATTTGAACTTTAGAGAGAAGAATATGATTTGGAGGGTAAATGCTTTCTATTGACTGTGTTTAAGATACTATTTCCTCTTTTTGCATGAGGAAAGACTCAAGGTGCTGTATTACATCACTAATTGCATATGGTCCTCTCAGTTGGGTGTCATGATTAGGTGTTCCAGAGCAGGCCCAGAGACAGAGATGGAGCAGCTCCACTTTTGCTGTTCTCACATCTCTGAGATTCCTGGAGTTTGAGCACACTCCACTTCCTACTTGTGCCCATCTGGTGGCACTGTCCACATGTCCTACAAACACAGGTGTCATTCTCTTTGTAATAAAACAAAATATAGTGAGATAAAACAAAAAATACTGCATTGAGTTTGGACAACACAAACAAACAGAAGGAAAGGAGCCCAAGTGAAGGCATAAGAATCAGATATTAACTCATTCCCATGTGCAGCAGTCCCATAAAAACACTAAACGGAAAGCTGTAATATAATCACACAGGACCATGGGCAGATCTGCACAAGATTCTGTGTTTACTGCCCTAGTCTCTGCATTCATATACAGTTTCTTTATGTTGATTCATAAAATCTTGTTTTCTTAACATCTTCCATCTTCTCTGGCTCTTATACTCCTGCAACCTCCTTTTCCTTGGAGTTCCCTGAGTTCAGAGGGATGAGATCCGATGCAATCATCCAATTTACGGTTGAGTATGTTGTCTTACTTAGGGTTTTACTGCTGAGAACAAACACTACAACCAATGGAAGTCCTATAGAAGACAACATTTAATTGGGGCTGGCTTACAAGATTAGAGGTTCAGTACATTATCAACAAGGCAGGACCATGGCAGCATCCAGGCAGGCATGGTACAATAGGAGCTGAGAGTTCTACATCTTCATCTAAAGACTGCTAAGAGAAGACTGGGTACCACATGGCTAGGAGGAGGGACTCATTGCCTACCCCCACAGTGGTACATTTCCTTTAACAAGGCCACATCTACTCAAACAAGGCCACACCTTCTAAGAGTGCCACTCCCTGGGTCAAAGATATTTAATCCGCCTCATGTGTCAAGTTTTCTCATTCTCTGGGTAATGCTGGCTGTGAGTCTCTATATTTCTTCCCATGAGCCACAGGATGAAGATTCTCTGACAATGCTGGGTGAAGTACTGATCTGTGAGTTTAGCTCAATATTATTGGGAGTCATTTTATCACTACCTTCTCTTTTAATTTTTTAATGTTTGTTTTTATTCTAGGTCTCTGGCCTATATAGTCTCAGGTTTTTGGTCACTCAAGCAGTGTCAGGTATTATTTCTCTTTTGTAGAGTAGACCTTTAGTCAAATTGTCATTAGTTGGTTACTCCCATAAGTTTTGTGCCATGATTGTTTTAGTATATCTTGCAGGCAGAACACAACTGTAGATCAAAGGGATTATGGCTGGTTTCTCTTTTGTTAGTGTACAGAGTACCTTTCTTGTCTGAGGAAGGTATTTAGGAGGAAATTAAGGATATAAGACATGGAATTATGAAAAATGAATAGACAGAGCATGAATTTGGATAATGAAGCAATAAAATATGGTAGTAGATAAAAATAAAAAGAAAGAGAGGAGATGCCTCTCACATATTCTGCATTTGTGAGTGAGTAGGTAGTATTACCATTTATATGTCTAACTGAAGATAGTCAGCTGCAAATGAAGCAAGAGGATTTAGTTTGAGAGCCTGGAGTGGCATCTAAGTGAACTGGCTATAGACTGAAAGTTCAAGTCCCTACCCAAACTTCTGCAAATCACCAGCATATTAAATGGCATTAAAATCCAACATAGTGACAAATTTCCAAGGCTTAGAGGAAATTTTATGTAGAATCAGTGTGCAAAGAACCAGTATGCCTATAATATCAATTTTACTATATAAAGTATGTATACATATTTACAGTTTCTATTCTATTAATATAATTTTGTGGTATTTGCATACACACTCTACATTCCAATGAACCAGTTAAATTTGAATATTTGAAAGCAGTGTATGGTTTGTCTGTATAAGAACGATGTCCATTTTTTTGAATAAGCACATGTAAAGCCTTACTTGCTTAGATTTATCCAAATTCACTTTTTAGCCTTTATTCTTAGGCAGGCCTGGACCCTTGATACTTAAAAGTATCAAGCCTTGTAATCAAGAGAACAGTAATTTGATCAAAAGTCGTTCCTTCTATTTGTGAGTGTCTTTCATCTTTTGTACTTGTAGATAAATCATTTCCTTCACAATTGTGTAAAAAAGGAGTTGATAGAAAATCAGAGGTGGATTATCACTATGACTTTCATTTGTGCTTCAGGGTATCTGTGTTGCTCTGCTTTAGTCAGGTGAACAAAAGTAATTAAAACTTTGCTTCTGGATCTATTTCCATCATAGCTGTAAAGAGTAGGAGTTTGGGATGTAATGTTTTAAGGATATTTTAATTCTTTATTAATTCATCTATATTTCACAACATTATTCACTAGAATTAAGTAGCTTGCGTCAGTATGTGTGCATCCACCATTGCAAGCTGTATAAAAATACAGACATGGTGCAGGGATGTGCTCAACAGGTACCTGTTACATAAGAGAACATATATCCCTGCTCTCATCAGAACAGTCAAGTCATAAGTTGTGGTAAATCTCCGACCCAAATAAGCCCAGTCAAGGAAAACACAACTCAATATTTATAGATATAAACTGCAAGCTGAGATTGGGCAGATTTACCATTGCACTACTCTATTCCCCAGTTATGAGATCCCTTATATCTTGCGTTTTTTCCAGGCCATGTTCTTCTCCTCTGTTGTCCTTCCACCTCCTCTCTTCAGTCACTTCTCTCTCTCTCTCTCTCTCTCTCTCTCTCTCTCTCTCTCTCTCATCGACTTCCTCTTCCAACTTCTTCCCTAAGTCTTTTGCTCCATCTACTGCCCAATCACTGGCTCCAGCCTTTATTCTACAAATTAAGGTGGACAGAAGGTTCACAAGAGTACTGATTCGCTCCTCCTCTGCAGCCCCTCCCAGGAAAATGGAACTACCATCAAAACACGAGGCTGCAGGTATCCACAACAATAAGTCATATTCATTAATTAAGAAATTTCTGGATCTTTTTCATTTATGTGTTGTTTAAGTATTACATAGCAGTCCAAAATGATTACTGTAACTCTAACTCTAAATAAGATCAGGTTCCTCTGTTAAAGCTTCCACAGTTTTTCAATCTACTGGAAAATAAAATCTCCTAACCTGTGAATGATTTCAGTATCTGACACTTGCAATCCTAGATTTTTATCATTGTGACCTCTCCTTTATTTTATATATTCCAATCAGACTCTGTTGCACTTCTTGATGTTTTCTACAATGCAAACACATAGACCTGGCACTTTTATTAACAAGGTAAAAGCCTAAATTGGGCAGGTTCTAAGCTATTTTTCCCCCTAAGTGGGAATAATTTCCTAGCCACATTGTCCTTTATCTTCAATCTGAGCCTCACCCTGGCTTGCTCTGCTCTATGTGAGTCCTCATGCCTGCTCTCTCATCAAAATCTCATGGTGAATCCTCCTGTTCACTTCTTCTGGTTTCCATACATACTTCTCTCCTCTGGTCCTTCCTCTTTCTTTGGTCTTTCTGGGATCTTCTCCCCTGACTCAAAGTTGAAGTCTCAAACTATTTTCTTTTACCCAGCTAATTGACTGGTAAGCTCTTTATTGATCAATCAGAAGGTGATAGAGAAGAGTGTTTACAAAATACTGAGTCAGGTAATGCTTCACAAAAATAACAAATAATACCAAAGTCAGGCCTGTACTCAAATCTCCACTTATGTAGAAATCGGGATTTGAATACAAAGATAATCTTTACATAGTGCACAAAGCCATTATTTCAACTTTTTTTGGTTTTACAGAAAATTGAAAACTAGATATTTTAAAAACAGCCTTTAAAATAATTAAATTTATAAGACTGAAACATTTGAAAGCTTATCAGATATTTTTCTTGTAATGCACTTATTAATATATGACCTATATAGCTATGCTAATTGTAGCTTTGTCAGTTAGACAACAGCAGACAATGAGCTTCTTCCCCCAAGGTTACAATCACTGTGTTAGTTCATTAGTTAAAGATATTAGTTCTCTTGTTAAGAAAAGGCAGACAGGTTTACTTTGTCCATAGACTTCATCTTAAAGGATAAAGAGGTTTCAGATGTAGCTTTTCACTGAAAGAACATGTTTCACAATGACTGATATCAACTATAACTTCATGTTTCTGGTAAATGATTAGATTTTTTAAAAATGGTCCAAAATCCATGCAAACTAAGTATGTAAAAACTTAAGTAAGTTCTAAGGGTCTAAAAATATTTAAGATATATAAAGATATATAATATTTAAAATATATACATACAAATTGTAAAAAGATATTGTTAAAATGAAATTTTAATGGTTCAACATTTTTACATTCATAAATGGAATTCTGTTAAACTGGTAGAATACTATTTACTACTATTCATCCAAAAATCCAAGATTTTAAGTTTTATTTGGTTAAATATGCTCCAGCTATTTTACATATGTTAAATGCCTTTTTAAATACAATATGAATTTCAGTACAATCAGAATGCTCATATATAGAGAGTTTTTATTTTCTTTGGTAAATAAAAATTCATGTTAGTTTCATGAAATTAAAGAAATTGTAAGACTTGGATCTGTCAGAGGTCAAATGAACTCCAGATAAGTATAGCCTAAGTTTCTACACTTCTCTATTCCTCAGAAAAGGATTACCTCTCTTGAACTGAGATTCCTCTCCTTCCTCAATTACTAGGAACTGTTGTATGTAGTCTATATTTATCTGAGCATATCTCCACTTGGCTGACAGACACCATCCAGGGAATACCTACAGACTGCAGACTGCTTAACTTTGGACTTGCTGAAAGCTGATGAAAACCAGTCCAGCTGATGTAATTGCTCCCTGTTTCTCCAGCAGATCAGAAAATCAGATACTATTGAAAAATGCCCCATTGCTCAGCCTTTGAACAGCCTTTCAGCTTTCCTGGGTCCTGACAACCAAATCCCCAGTATTAGCTGAAAGTAATTACAGAAGAGAGTACACTGTCCTTGCCCCTTAACAGACTGAAAATGGTGAGTCAAAAGTAAATTTCCTTTGGGACAAACTTGTAGTTGATATGCCAATCATTCTAGGGTAGTCTGAGACCCCATAGCAAAAGGAAATAATAAAATAATTAATAATAATTACTACTACTACTAATAATAAAAACCTTCTTGTATAGGGAGAAATAAAGGAGTCACGCTGGTAACTGGTCCCAGAATTTTTTTGTTTAGTCCCCTTGGCTAACCACCTTCCCCACTACATTATCAGGAGCACTGGCTCTCTTTTACTCTTGCTCCTCATAGCACCTTGAATTCTCAGTGCTCTAGTTAAATTTATTTAATCTAGAGTTAACTCAGCTACCTTCATAATCTTAAGGACCCAATCCCAATGCAATCCCTTATATCCTGAAACAGATAATAAAGGATTTGAATAATATACAAGAACAAGTGGGAATTTAAAAAGAAACCAAACCCAAGCTTTTTGGAGTAAGACTTCCATTTTGAATAGGATCAAACAAAGTTTAGCTTTCCAAGGGTTGGCAAGTTAAGATATGAATGATAGGCAAAGGCAAAGTCATCCTAGCACGAGTGCCACGATTGAAAAAACCAACCAATGAGGACGGGGTAAATATACCAGAAAGAAAAGTTCCTAGGAAAGTCCACAATCTCTGAATCTGATTGGTGGGAAAATATAACTGTAACTTTGCACCGATGTTTGTGTTTTTCAAAATTAACATCTCTGGAACATTCTGGCTTGGTCAGAGCTCAGCTCACGAATCTGTTCTGCATCTGTAACCAATCAGTAGCAGCTTGATTACAATAACGTTTTGTTTTTTGTATTGACTTGTGTAGTGGAATTTTCCCCTAATTAATTGATTGGATAATAAAGATGACAAGAAGCCAATCGCTGGGAGAAGGTGGGCGTTCCTGGTAACCCAGAAATTCTTGGCCAGAACTCGGCCAGGCTTTGGAACAGGAAAATATGGCAAAGACCGAGCTCCAGGGGAGAAGTAATCCCACTTTAGTGCGGGGCGGGGGGCGTTGGTGAGAGTGCACCTCCAGGTAACCTTGGAAAATTGGTCGGACCACCGCATGGGGGTACCCATGGGGGTGGGAGACAACCGTTGTGGGCACATAGATGGTGATAGTGTGAATTGGTTTTTAATAATTACACGCCAATGACTTAGTATTTGAGTTGTGTTGGAACACCAAGACAAAAACTTGGCCCTTTTCACCCCAGAGACAACTATTTTGTGACACTTCCAAATCTCTAATAATGTCAGTAAGGAATACCTTGTGGAGGAAATCAATTAGTTTCCCTGAATTCGTATGGGACATTCAGTCTGCTGTGATACAGTCCCAGCCATCCAATTCTGAGAAAGAAAGGAAAACCCATCCAACTTCCATAAAAGCTTTGATTCCAGTCAAGATATCCTTCCCACATGAGAAGATAGTGATTTGCTTTTATCTGCTTCTGCTTTCAGTAAAGACTAGCTCAGTGTTGAGATCTTGAATTTTCTTGCTTGTATTTTTTGTTCATTATTCTTTACATCATAAGAGGAAAAAATACATATTGCTAAAATCCTAGTTGACCTCAACATGGTGGTATCAATATTCTTTATTGACTACTACAAAAGCACAATGGAGATTTATTTCCCTGGAGGGACAAGTAAGTGGGTGGGGGTTGCTTCTGGATTGAGCAAATGAAGAGAACAAGAAGCAAGTGCTTTTTATCAAGATTAGGATTTTTAAGTAGAAAAGGGGGGAGTTTGTGAAACTTGTGGTAGGAGAAAATGATTGTTCCTGATAAGATAGCTAGCTAGTGTAGCCAAATGATGGAGTTTGATCTTAGGATTTTAATGTTTCAATAGTTGGACCTTGACTATTTGACTCAGGAATAAGTCAATGGTCAAATAAATGAAGAGACATTGAAGGCAAGCTTGAAAATGGAATCTAAAGGTTTACAAAGGGAGAGGGATGGGGAAAGAGCAAAATCTGTCTGCAATTCTTGGGTCTGCTAGAGAGCCTTTAATCTGGATCTTAGCTTTTTTTTTTTTTTTGATCAAATTACTAAAAAACAAACAACTCCCCTCATATAAGAAGGTATAAAGGAGATGTAGCCAGAGGTAGAATTCTTGCCTAATATGCATGAAATATTGTGTTTGAATATCAACACTTTACCAAGAAAAAAAACATAACAATATACATATGTGTGCACACAAACACATAACATGTAAGAAAAGTAATATAGTATATTTGTTTTCTTTAATAATAAATTTGACTAACAATTTTTCACTCAAAATTTTAGATGGAAATTTTGGTGTTTGACACAAATGTATTTTTTTATTTAATTATGTAGAATACAAAGAATCAGTATGAAATAAACTATTTTGAAAGCATTAAAAAGAAACTTAGCAAAAACATATTGAGGTGATTCTGGATCTCTCCAGTTTCTGTGTGAAAACATATGCTTTGATATAATGAAACAGTTTAGGTAACAAAACTAATTTGGATGAAGGTTATCATAAGCTCTTTAATGAAGACCTTGAAAATATCTAGCAACAAACTTATAATCTGATGGAAAACCCTAGATCTCATGATGACATAGATAAATTTATATCTAGAAATATTCTTTTTATCATTCAATACTCAGAAGAGCAATACACATTCTCAAAATGTGATTTGGATGGTGACATTTGCCAAGGATGCAGGGCGATCTGATTTTCTTTTGTACAGGAAGTTAATGTATGTTCAAACACAGGCATGCCATGAAGAGTATGGAGAACATATCCAGAACATTCAGTGTAGTTACACTGCTTTTATTATTGGACTTGTTTTTAATCCCATCATGGAGATGCAAAATGTTCACATCGAATATTAAAACAAGCACAGCCCAAAGAAAAACCACACACCAACTTTGTTTTAAAAGAACCAGTATTTATTAAGAAATTATATGCTGAATGTGCCTATAGCCTGTGGGGATGGGCTCTCCCATTTCCACTGCATAAGACAATAGCCAAAAGTACTTGGAAAACACAATGCTTGGGAATGGAGGGTTCTGAGGACCAGGAGATAATATGGAGGGTGTGTGCACTAACTGAAACTTTTGGATCCAAGGACAAGACAATCTTTTTCTTATCAATCTACTTCTCATCCATGAGTACGGAAAACTGTCTACAGAAGCTCAGTCAGACTCAGGAAATAGGTGATGATTGGATCATTTCAGCTCACTAGAGCCAAGCATGCTCACAGGTCAAACCAAAGTCCTTAAACTCTTGCATCACTTCTGAAATAACTGCATTCTTTATTCATAAAAATGGTGCTTATAGAGGGCAGAAATATAGCTTTTTAAATAGATTTCCTCATGGTCTAAGGTATTTTAAACTATAAATTGAAATTAAATTATAAAAACTAGTGTACAACGTATATTTTCCCTATGACATTGTTGGAATCAAGCTTTATGTGTAAGGTTGCAACACCACATGACTATGTGATCAACAATGACACATGCTAATCATAAAAATAGCTTTTACAAATATACATTTGTATACAGTGTCTCTCTCACCACTCATTAACACCCTCTAAGACTTAAAAAAAACATAATAAGCAAGAGTGAAAACACATTTACCATGTAAACCATAAAACAACAATTGTACAGCTTGGAACACAAAAGAAATGGTAGTTCTGAAAGTGAACAGCACTGTCCATTTGACAGAAGACTTTATATAAACTGAACTGGAGATGTTCTTGTCCATTATGAGACCATCGTTCTCATTTTTCAGCATGTCACAGTTTCTCTTTTCTTCTTTTGCCTTATCGTACACTACTTCATATCACTTTATCTGTAGAAACTGAGAAAAAAGATTTAAAAAATACAGTACTTTATTTTTCATTGTTATTTACCATGTGTTGATACAATTATATCTGAGAAGTAAAGATAAAATAAAGAAATAACTATAACTGTAGAATATATATTAACATATAAAACATATATAATATTAACATATAAAACATATATAACATATATTAACACATATATAATTAACATATACATGTATATGTTAATTCTTTGGGAACGTATGCATGAATTCCATGTAGTTTGAATATATTTATTCATCTCCTACTCCTTTCCTCACTTCTTTCAGGCCTATCTTCTAACCCTATCCAGCCTCATGTCTCTCTCTTATAAAATCCATCAATCTAATTTGTTCTATCCATATACTGATGGGTATGGAACAACTTCCCAAACCATCTAAGACACAAACTATGAGGACATCCACATCAAGAAACACTGATTAGAGGAGATCTACAATTCCTCATTGGACCTACATATACAAATGTGCATTTCATCAAAACCTTGCACATGTGTGATACTGTGTTATACTTTGTAATAATATATGCTTTTAAAGACTAGTGTAGTGGGATGCTATTAATAAATAAGCAATGTGAAGAACTTAATACAAAATAAAATAAATTGTGTGGAACCTCAGATATGGCACAATTAGAAAGAAGTGTTATAAAATTTATGATATATTGTGTTAATCAGTGGCTCATCCTAAAGATAGAATTGGGATCTGTATTTTTAATTACATATTTAAAAATAAATGTTGCTGTGAAGTTATTTGAAGGTGTTTACTGAAGGAGTTGTGTATAAACTGAAATTGTAAGATTATTTAAAAATTAATCAGGTCAATATTGCTTTCTTTAATTTTAAAATGTTGAATTAGTAACTGATATGAAATGTTTTCTTTTTTCTTTAATTGCTTCATTTATTTAATTTTATTAATCATGTTATTCATTTACATTTCAAATGATATCCCCCTTCCCAGTTACCCCTCCACAAGACCCCTCATCTCATTCCCCCTCCCCCTTCCTCTTTGCTTCAGTGAAGGTGCTCCTCTACCCATTCACCCACATCACCTTTCTAGCATCCCTTCTATACTGGGGCTCACAGAGGCTAAACCACCAACCAGAGAATATACATGGAGTGACCCATGGCTCCAGCTACATATGTAGCAAAGGATGGGCTTATCTGGCATCAATGAGAGGGGATTCCCTTGTTCCTATGGAGGCTCAATGTCCCAGTGTAGGGGAATGCTAGAGTTTTGAGTTGAGAATGGGTAAGTGGGTGGAGGAGCACACTCACAGAGGCAGGGGGAGGGGAAGTGGGCTGGAGGATTTGCAAAGGGGAAACTGGGAAGGGGATATCATTTTTAATGTAAACAGATAAAATAATTAATAAAATAAAGGCAAATAGAGACTTGAAAATATGCAAACTAGTCATAATTTTATGTCATTTTAAAGTAATTGTGCTTAATGAGCCAATAAAAATGTGTTTTTTTAAACTGTTGAAGTGTTCCAAAAGGGCGCTTCATATCCTGAAAACTCATTTTTTAAAAAAAATCATAAATTGTACCACCTTTTCAATTTAGTCAAAAGGAACAAACCAAATAAAACCAAAAAATTAGACTTACTGTTCTCCTACAAAATTTAAAAATCTTGGACTCAGATGAAAAAGTAATATATGTTTAAACAATCAAAACCATGAAATTAAGCACAAGACTGAGTGTTGCAATTAGTGATGCTGAATTCCCTAGCTGGGTTCAGAGGCCAGTCTCTTGTACACAGTCACCTTTAAAGTGATCTCAATGGACCTGAGCAGTAGTTTCCCATCATACACATCCTTTATGCCAATGACTACCCACAGAGAAGTAATGCCAGCCACATGAGATGCCATCTTCCTTAGTAAATGCACTTTTAATTACATAAATTTCAACTATGTATAAAATATTTATTACACTATAAATCATACTGTTAATGCTTTCACATTAAGAAAAAAATCTGTGAAAGTTTGTTCCCTTAATACTTAGTGTAGTATAAGGGTCTTGTGAATATATTATTTAAAATATACACTGAAAAAAAACTGATTGATTCACAAGGTTTCAGATTTTTTTTTTTTTTTTTAGTGAAATCTTACTATGGATATTATGTTGGAACTGTAAGAAAGCTAGGTTATACTGAAATGTTTAATACATTAGGTGTAAGGAACTTTCTTTTTAAAAAAAGATTATTTGTCAAAACAGATAAAACACCTGTAAATAAAATATAAAATATGTTACATTACAAGCCACATTTACAAGTTTTGAATGCCAAAACATTAATCAATGACTCTTACAAGTCACTTGTCAAGTTTTATTCATTCACACATATTGTCATCAAAAAATGCCTTACAATTTTTATTTTTTAACTTCAGTAAATCGGACTTAAATTTACCAAGTGTTAATAAAACTTTAATCTGGATAAAAATAGCAACTCAGGAAGATGACACAAATGTGTTTTAATACTGCCTTTTTTTTACTTGCTTTTTCTTTTCTCCTGTTATTTCTCCTTAGTCAGCCTCTACTACATATTTGTTAAACATACATTTAAAAATTATAGCATTATTCAATTGCATTCATATACTTCTTGAAGGTGCTCCTGTGTATAGGAAGAATCAATTTGACTATAAAGCACAGTATTTTGAATTCATATTTCAAAATCATGCACCAGTGTAAGTGTGGCATAAAGGACATTGTGTACATTATATCTAAGTACATACCAAAATAATCAGTTACCTTTGAGAAAAAGAGTACCTTACACAATAAAATTAACCCATAGATGAATGCTGCTGTGTGAAAATCAGCCATTAGTATTAGAGTCTGATTGGTAACACCTGCATGCAGGAGTGAGCTAAGGCAGCTAAAACAATGGTAATCGGTCTTTCCCCAGAGTATGCATTAATCATTTCTTTAATATGAATGAAAAATGCTGAAATTGCTGCTGCATCTGTGTTTATAAAGTTTGCAGTCATTGTATTTCTCCAGGTTAGTTCTGACATGACATTGAGTAAGAATAGCCACATACCTTCTTGCACATTTAAGAAATATTGCCAACTCTGGCAATTATCTACATTATTAAAACGAAAAACACCAAGCTGTAGACTTTATTCATTTTCTCTTATCTTTCACACACTTTTCTTTATTTTTCTTTTGTTCTTTAATTATAAACAATTTTATACAATGCTGATTTTAGAAGAAAGAAAAGAGAGCTTGGAAGTAATGGATTAAAATCTTTTCTTCTATAAAGTTATAAAGCCTATCTCTAGAATAAAAGAAATGCTTCAGTAACTCTAAGTAATGTTGCACTGTTATTGCCCATATGGAAACATGACTTGAATATAAATTTTCTTATCATCAAGCCATGGAAAATATATTCACAAGGATTTCTAATGTGAAAAAAAAAAAAAAAAGGTTGCCTGTTGGCTTCTAGTCCTGGGAAAAGGGAACAAGCTGTGACATTCCAGATGCTTTGAGACAGTCATTTGTGAAACTGGTTTGTTTAGTATAAAGTAAAACTAATTGTGCTCTTTTGAATAGTGAGTAATTTATCTGCTTGCTGTATGGAAGCTTGGATGGTTTTAAAACAAATTCGCTTGATGATGACTGTTTTATCAACTATCATTTCCTTCTATTTCTGAAAACCCACATTTGAGGGAGTCACTCAAATGGGACTGGATTCTTTTACTTCTATTTGACAAAGTCAAAGAAGACAGCATAAATCACAGGACAAGTTTGTTTACTTTTAAACCGCATTATTGATATAAGTGAAATTAAAAAGCTACAGTAAATTGTGTAATAAGTATACCTTGTTTACAACATTTTGCCAAATGTAAATAATACTTTAAAAGAGGTTTTATGAAGAAAATGTTTAGTAGAAATGTTTGTGCTTCTAAATTGGGGTATGTAACTGATAAGAAATCACAAATATTTGATATTTTATATTGTCTATATTTGTCAAAAGCAAAATGGTGAAGAGATTTATATAATAGTATTCACATGCATAACCACAATAAATACCTTATCAACACTTCACATGTCTCTAGAAATTACACAAATATTCACTTTTATAAATAACAGGATTATATTGATCCTTAATATAACGTTCATTACACATGACATAAAAATTATTTTTATGTTTCTAATAACAGATTCTCACAATCTCCTTTTATTATTAGTCAAACATATCAGTAAACTCTTGAAACCAAATATTATTTTTACTTTTAGACCCAAAAGTCAGCTTATGTAATTGAATGGAAACCAAGTTGGCAAATAATACTCATGAACTGTCAAAAATGAAGGCACATGGGGTAGCATACAGTTTAGAAATTGAATAGGATGGCTTCCTTAGTTGATGACCACTGAGGTTGTTGAAGGGTACAGCAGGCAACATTGGCACAACATAAGCAGTGGTAGCAAATTAACAATGTGAAAGTGACCTGGGCATATGTCCAAAATATGCTCCACCATCACACAAAGAATCTTGCTTGACTATGTTCATAGAAGCTTGATTCATAATAGCAAAACTTGGAAATAAACTAGATGTCCCTCAAATGAAGAATGGAAAAAGAAAATGTGGTACATCTACACAAAGGAATACCAGTCAACTATTAAATACAAAGACATCATGCATTTTACAGCCAAATAGTAGATATTGAGATCAGAGTGAGAAAGCCAGTCCCAGAAGGACTTGTATGGTATGTACTCACTTATAAGTGGATATTAGCCATAAAATGCAGGATACCCATGCTTCATTCCACTGACCTAAACATTGAAGCTAAACAAGAAGGAAAGCACAAACAAGGATACTTGAATCTGACTTAGAAGGGTGAATAAAATAGAAGCAGATGGAGGGAGTGAACTGGGTGAGAGAATGGAGGGATGGAAAGGATGGCCAGATAGCCATGAGAGTGAATGGAAATCTGCAATTGACAGGGGTGGAGATTTAGGGGGCATCTCCAGAAACGGAGACCTGGGATAAGGTGCCCAAGAAATCAATGAGGGTGTCCTTACTTGTGACTCACAGCATTGAGGATATGTAACCTGAAGAGGCTACCTCTTTTAGCCAGACAAAAACCCCCAATGGCGCGATAGGGACACCAAACTACCCACAAAATTTTCGACTCAGAATTTATCCTATCTACAAGAAATTCAGGGACAGGGGATGGAACAGAGACTGAGGGAACTGTCAACTAATAACCAGCCCAACCTGAGACCCATCCCATGGGCAAACACCAATCCCTGACACTATTAATGATACTCTATCAGGAGTTATCAGGAATATATGTGAAGACAGTCTACCATGGCTGTCCTCTGAGAGGCTCCACCCAGCAGCTGACTTTAACAGATATAGACACCCACAGCCAAACAGTGGATGGAGCTTGGGAACTCTTATGGAAGAATAGGAGGAAGGATTGTAGACCCTGAGGGGATAGAAACTCCACAGGAAAATCAACAGGATCAACAGAGTCGACTTACCTGGACCCCTGGGGCTTGCAGTGACTGGACCACCAACCTAAGAATATACACGAGCTGTACCTCGGTCTTCCCACACATATGTAGCAAATGTGCAGCTTGGTCTTCATGTGGGCTCTGAACAGGTGGAACCAGGGCTATTCCAAAGGTGTTGTTTGTATGGGATATGTTCTTCTAGCTGGACTGCCTTGTCTGGCTTCAATGTGGGAGAACACACCCATCCTCACAGATACTTGATGTACCAGGGTGGGGGGATATACCCCAGGGAGTGGGGCACCCTCTCAGAGGAGAAAGGGAGGAGGGATGGGGGAACAATTGTGGGAGGGGACGACAGGGATTGGGCAGTGAGCAGGATGTAGAGTGAATAAGTAAAATCATAATAATAATTTAAAAATCACAACTGAAAAGTTATTATAATGCTTGTATGAACTCATACATATGAAAAATATGTTGGCTTTTTATGTAATTTTGTTGGTTTTGGTTTACAAAATTCATTTAACTATTGGGTGAATTGGTTTACTCTGCTTTATTTGTGTGGTCCACTTTATGGCATAGGCTCATATTTTATTACTTTATTGAAGAAAAAAGTGGCAAAAATTAGGGCAAAGAGAGAGGGAGAGCTTGAAATTAAACTGCTATTCATTACTCATTCAAGAACCCATTTTACTCATGGAACTACAAAAATAACATGTTTTTGAAGACTTTGGAAACTGTCCTTAATTTCATTTTAGATGTCTAAACCTTTTAAGAATAGATCCATAATTTTTCCATGAATATTCTGTCACTCTTACATTTGAAAGAGAGTGAGTAGTTGATACAGTAAAGGAAATAGCACTACTAATCATGGAAGATGTATACATATCATGTCTAACACAGACTTCCCTACCTACTTGTCATATCCTGTCATATCTTACCTAGTAAGATATTTCAAATTACAGTCCTGATGATATGAGATACATCATCAGTCCAAGAGTATTTAACCATAGCCAAATCTGTTTTAAATCCATGTTCTCCAAGAAAACTGTGTAAACCTATGTCTCAATTTTTACCATGTTGAAGAGAATGTTTAGGTCAGAAACCTGGCAGGTTTAGTTATCAGTCTGATAGAAAAATCAGGAACAGACCTTTGGATTTGTACACCACTCAGTGCTAGTTTTCACTACTGTGAACATTTCTCTGAGTAAAATCCACTTAATGTAAGGAAGATTTATCAGCACTAATTTTTCAGTTTCTGAGGACTTCATACATGATTGATTGGCTTTTGTAAACCTATTTGCTTTTAAGTTTGTAGGAAGGCTGCAATACTGCAGGTTAATAGCTTGTAGAGGACAGTCACTCAACATATGGTATTTGAGAAGCAGAGATTAAGACAGGTGGGGACACATTATATCATTTAAAGCATGCATGCCCTAGTGAATGACTACTCTAAGAAGGCCCCACCTACTGATTGCTTATTCAACTACAAACCTGTGAATTCATTTACCATTTGATGAAGTGTGCAATTCAATCATCCTTTACAGTCACCAATGGCTGGGAATTCAGCTTTCAATACACTAGACTTTTAGAGAAACACATCTTATCAGAATTCTAACACAATTGATTATTAAACAGCTAATTGTCATTTGCCTGAGATATTGAAACCTAAAGTCTTTGAGTCTGTAAGACTAGTCTCAGAATCTGGACTGTGAAGGAAATTAAAAAAACTGTATACCTGCCTGTTTACTTCCTGATCTTGTCTAGATTTATGAATATTTGCTTTTGCATTTCCAAGTTTAATAAGAAAATATTTATAAACATGCAAATGCATATGGGATTTACTGAAATTGAACAGAAAGAGAGAGAATTGTATAACTTTCTTATTATAGAGATAAGTGAAATATTAATGTCCAAAGATTTTGAAGGACACACCCAAGAAGTTGCTAGAGGCCCTGGATAGAGTCAACAGC
Organism: Rhabdomys pumilio; assembly: GCA_030674055.1. NCBI lineage: Eukaryota > Metazoa > Chordata > Mammalia > Rodentia > Muridae > Rhabdomys > Rhabdomys pumilio. The sequence goes on along the minus strand of JANHMN010000012.1, from coordinate 73,051,258 downwards.
CTGATTGCTCTCGGAATCCTTAGCATTTTTTTTTTTTTGGTCATTAAATCTATTGAGAATCAAAATTGTTAAGTGATCTTGTTAAACTTAGATTGATAGGTGCTGATTTTCCTGTTCCATAACAAAGCCTAGGACTGAGTTCCTCAATTTTTCTTAACTTTATCTTGAGACCAGCTTCATTTCATTGTTGAGAGACAGTGTTTTGAGGGTCTTTGAACTCCTACACACCTGGTGAGTATGCTGTCACTCACCCTGACTGTTCTTTCCCCAAAGGCCATGTCTTGAAATTAATCATTTAACTACAGTCTTAAAAAATTAGGTACCATATCTCAGGAGGGCATCACATATTTATGAAATATATATCATCTCTCCTGAGACAGCTTAAAACATGTTAAATAGCTGGATACCCTAACCTCATATTTTGTCTGTGTAATGTGCCATACAGCATGCAGAACCCACCTAGCCTTCCATTTTGATTGTGGTCCTTGACTTGGAACTTTAAAAATGAGAGCAACCATCATATCAAAAGTAATAATGTTTTTTACCCCAAGAGTCTCTTGACAACTAATAGTATGCATCTGGTTTTTGCTGGTCATGTAGATTTGGAGGAGACCCTGCTTCCTTGAAGAAAGGTCAAAATCTAATGGATTAACCATAAATGCTAAAAAAAAAAATAATAATAATTAGTTCCCATGAGACACTTAAGTACACTGATTCTGGATAAGGTATGGTCCATGATTCTTGATCACATCTGTTCCCCAGTTGTTCTCTGGTGTTGACTCTTGCTGTACTGGTTTCATTGTATCTCCATTCCAATTTCTCATTTTGATGACCCCTCCCCTTAACTACTTATTCTTAACCATTCACTTATACAACCTGAGCTAACTGGTCTCTTAAATTATTTGGATCTTTATTCAATTTGTCATCAAAACAGTGTAACCAAGAGGCTTTACATTATGGTGGATCATAAATACCCACATCATCTTTCAGTTTTAATAGTCTATAAATCAATGATTTTCTGTAAGATCAAAGAATTTGATTGTGTAAAGTATGTCAAAATGCTTTACTGATTTTCTAAAACTGAAAGAAAATAAATATTATTAACATAATTATGAAAATAAAATAAAAGAAAAATATTAATAAATTCAGCTTATTTATGTTCTATGAATACAAAGACCAGATACTACTGTTTTCCATATTTATGCTTTAGTTTATGTGCTTGGCTTATAGAAGTAATATAAAATGATTCATATTGATTTAAACATAATGTACTAATGTAATTATAATGACAAATGTCATATCCTTGCTAGGTAATTGGTTGGAATGTGGCTTACCATATGTGATTTTCAAAAATATCCATTTAGAGTTAATGATATCATTTGCTCTGTGTACTCACTGTTTTGCTAATGCTAGCACTGGCACAGTGATAGATTTTATATTTAGACACACAAAACCTATTTATTTGTTTGTTTGTTTTAGTACATTTCCATTCATCAAAATCACAAATTATTTTCATGTGAAAGGCAAATAGTGAATTTTTTTGGATTCATTCAGAAATTATTTTTCTAGTGAGGGAAAATGTTATGATGTCTTTTCCACTGCAACTCCAGAAACACGAATAATCATGACAGCATAGCTGAGCAGGAAACATATTGCATAGAGCAGTCCCAGGACTGCAGAGCTTTGAACAATGTCATGGTGGTGGCTGTGTGACTGTGGTTTCATCTGCCACATGTAACATGGAATTTCTCACACCACAAAGCAGTCTTCTCTATTTATAGATCCTTGTGGTTGGACAAAAATTGTTATCTTCATTCTAAATATATTAAATGTCCAAACTATATAACAATTCAAAATCTACCAAAAATGGTGATAATTAGGAGAAATTAGAATAGTTATTATGTATAACTATTGAAATTTATAGACATATCAGTGTCTCCCAATTAGAGACTATGAGGCCATGTCAGATCTTGTAACATGGCAGAAGAGAATTAGTTGGAGAAAAATTCTAGAGGGTATAAAGCTGTTATTAGAATATTAAAATAGGAATCAAAAGATTAAGACTTGTCATTTTGTTCAGTTTGGCAACTACATATACAGTGAAAAATATAACAGGATCCAATTATTAGAACAATTCTAAAGATGATCTCAAGAGGGTTAAATCAAGAGCAGGGCTTAGAGCCTGGGCTTCTGGGTGCTTTGGCTAAGACTGCCTTACTTTGTTCTCTATAAAGATTTGAATTGTCTTAAATTTGAGAATGACACAGTCATAACTTTTATGTGTACAATATATGGAAGGTTGTGAAATGCTTGACATGTTATGGCTATGTTTGAGTGTATCTCTGAGTTTGGGGTATTGGGTCACTGTGCTCAGAATGTTTTGTGAGTTTGTAAATCTTTAGCTAGTGAATCTGTCAGTGGGTCCTGAGGATCACTACCTAGAGGGGTTTGTGGTAGTTTTCATGGGAGCCTGAGATAACTTTTTCAAGAGTGCTGTCATGTAAAAAACAGGCATACCTCTTCCACAATTGTTCTGTCTGAGTGTCTCACCATGTGCTCTCCGAATAACGCAAAAGACTGTAGCTCTCATATGGCATTTGTCACAAGGCTTTTGCCATATTTAGGGCACTGAGGATTTGAGACCATGCCCTAGAACCTTCAGAACTGTGAGCTAGATTTCATTATAATGTTATTTAGTACTGGGCATTCCTTAATAGTGTTGGTAAAACATTAACATGCCATATAAATATATTCAAATTTGTTTTAAATTACAACTGATGAGGCATCTTTTGGCCAATCATTATTCTTTGATCAAAAAGCAAATGTCTTGTATGCTTTTGACCCAGGTCAGAGATTCCTCTTCTTTCCAGTTATGGGTAGAAAAGAAAAAGGAGGAGGAAGTCTACTGGGCACAAGCAATCTATGTGAGCATATGAGATTAGATGAAAAGAAGAAGGGATATAGGGAAAGCACGAAACCTAAGCAAAAACTCCATCCTGGACTTAATAATGTGGTGTGTGTGTGTGTGTGTGTGTGTGTGTGTGTGTGTGTGTGTGTAAACCTGCTTGTTGTAAGCTAATTAAAAAGCTCATTTTGGTGGGAATCTGACATTGGCCAAGGACATGGAAATGGACTTCAGGCAAGAATCTGACATTGGGCCATGACAAGGATGTAAGTTCAGGCAGGAATCTAATTTTAGGCTAAAACAGGGAAGTAATTTCAGTCAGGAATCTAAATCTTAGGCTAGAACAAAAAAGTATACTTTAGACATGAATATGACTGTGGACTAGGACTGGGAAGTAGACTTAGATATTTTGATCATCCTGACAAGCCCTTAGAAATAGTGATCACAGGATTTTGCTTATTGCCTTGCTTGTTCCTTGACTATTTGCATTTATTGTATTGCTGGTTCCTCAACCTAGAACTGACCGAAATACTTGCATGTAATTATAATGGTGTTGTTGAGGTAAATCTCCAACTCAAATTGGACCGATCAAAGAAAACACAACTCAATAATTATGAACACAAACTGCACGCCTAGATTGGGCAAATTTACCACTACCCTACTTTATTCCCCAGCTATGAGATCCCTCATAACTTGCAGTTTTTCCAGGCCATGCCCTTTGCCTCCATTGTCCTTCCACTTCTCTCCTCCAGTCTTCTCCCACGAAGTCCTCTCCAGCCATCTCCTCTCCTTCCTCTCTTTCTCTCCTCCTCTTCCTGTTTTTCTCTCCCCTCCTTTTCCTCTCTTCTTTTCCCAACTCCACCTCCTCTTCTACTGCCTAATCACTGAGCTCCACAACGAATACAATGTAGCAGAATCAGTATCTTGCTACATGGTATAAAAGCCGATTGGGAAAAAATAAACCTGCCTCAGCCTCAGAACTGGCTTGGGTCATGCTACAATGTTGTCTAATTATCTTTTTCCTTTTTAATTCTGACTCCTGCATTGGAGAACCTGCTGACTGACTGGGCTGCCCTGGTCAACTTTAAATTTGCTTTAAGCATTTATCTAAAGATTATTTTTTTTCAATATAAAATACTTTCAGTTGAGAAAAATAAATAATACATTATCTATTGAGAGTTATATAATTTTACTTAGTTTCATTGTCGATTAATTCAGCACTGAAAAGAACTTAAGTACATTGTTAAGTTGTGTGATTTGCAAGAATTTAGAAAATAAGTTATAATTCATAATTGTTAACACACACATATAATTTACAAACTGTTTCCTGATAATTTATGAAGACTGCAATAATTGTATTTGTTTCAGAATCACTAACATTCATATTTATGAGTAGAATTGACAAATTTTATTTTAAATTAATAATAATCTCATCATTATTGTTTTAAGTTGTTTTAGCTCCAGACCAAATGCTAACCAATACTAAGATTATTAAGAACTTTAAAATTTCACACATTTAATTGCTTTGTACAGTTTTGTAGGCAGAGTTACTCTAATTGTCTCTTGATCAGTCAATAAAGATAGCAAAAGCTAATCGTTGGGCAAAGGATAAAGTGGGATTTCCAGGTAAGAGAGGAAAAAAAAGGGGATGCAGAGAAGATAGGGGAAATCAGACCAGGATGGGGAGCAGAGAAGAAGCACAGACATATAGGTCTCGGGACCAACAGTTTGTGGCCTCTGCCCATGACGAAGGCCAAGGAGGATAGGACAGAATATTCTTCCCCCAGCCTTTGAGTCATCTGGTCAGTTTTAAAGTATAAATGTCTCTATGAAAAATCTTCCTTCCTCAGGGCTAAAGGGAACAGGAGAAGAAACCAGGATGCTCCAGGCATTCTCAGGAGGAACAATTGCTGGGCAGCTTAGCTAAGCCAGCCAGAGGGACAGGCAGCGCCCTCAGGAAAACACCGGCTGATAACATGGCTGCAGCTGTTTTTGAAACATAGCAGTAAACTTGGGAAAGTGTTAGCTAGCCGTGGGTGCTGAATTAACGACAGGCAAGTTGCATATGATCCCAAAGCCTAGCCAGAGCAAACATGCATTTTAAAATTACACATAACACAGTTACGTAAGGAATTTCTCTGGCAATACAGGTAGAAATATTTTTTTAAAGTAATTTTACATCAAACAGAAAAAAATGTGATTTAGAATCGATCATATATACATATATATGCTTTCCAATAACAATCCTCATTTAGTTAAATGTATAATTTCCACCATTCAAAAACAGGGATATAGTAAAATAGTTTTAGTTTTAAAGTTGGGAAAACATAAGAAAATACTTAAGTGCAGAAAAGTTTGTTATTGTTTTGTTATACAATCTTTCTTTTCTCTACATATTTAAGAAGTACTAGTTAATTTTCACGAAAAAAATTAAGCCCTACAAGTTTGACAGTATTTGGAATATTTCCAATATATTCTGAAAAATCACAAATGTGCTCAATATATAGAATTTTGAAAGATTCAGAAGTAATTTTAGAGCCCCGTAGTACCATAGATGACTGTGATTATTTGCAAAAGGAAATCTACAAATAAAACATGCAGAAGCTTTAAAAAATAGGATTTTCTGCTTTATGACTATATCATGTTCTCTGCAGGGATACACTTAAAAAAAAAAACTTTATGAACCAGGGTCTGGAAATTAGATAATACTTCTAGGGTTTAATTCCTTCCTCATAAGGGAATCTAGTGCAAGAGTCCATGATTCACAAAGAATGGTAACCCAGACTCAAATGGTGTTAGTCATGATCACCCTGATATAGATGAAGGTAAATAAAGCCACAGAGCATTTTAGTTCAATATACTGATGAAGCAACTCAGTACATACTGATTTTTTTCTTTAAAACCCATCTGTGGACAAATATGCCCACTAATATGAAAATACTTTTAATTGGAAGGAATGTTTATTTGTCATCAATTTTTCTATTTAGTCTCAGAAAGCTGGTCTTATCAGTCTACCATGATTTCTCTGTTTCATCCTAACCTGTGTACAAATGAGAAAGGGCTCTCTGTTTAGCTAGATTTCTTTCATATTGGAAGATATATATGATCTCTACTTGTGATGGTTTGTATATGCTTGAGCCAGGGAGTAACACTATCATGAAGTGTGGCCTTGTAGTAGATTCGTCATTGTGGGTGTGGGCTTTAATACTTTAGTCCTAGCTGCCTGGAAGGCACTGTTCTGCTAGCAGCCTTCAGATGAAGATGTAGGACTCTTAAACTCCTCCTGAACCATCCCTGCCTAGATGCTGCCATGTTCCCATCTTAATGATAATGGACTAAACCTCTGAACCTGTAAGCCAGCCCCAATTAAATGTTGTTCTTTATAATTGCCTTGGTCATGGTGTCTGTTCACAGCAGTAAGACCCGAACACCACTACTGCCTTCACAAATGCTTAGTCTAATGAGGCAATCGACACTCACTTGCCCAAAAGATCAACAGGAGTAGTAAAATGAAACCAGCATCAATTTTAATAATTCTGCCTTTATGTAAGTACCATAATAGATAAAAATTAATCATACTTGTTTCAATGGACATGAGTGAGTATATGGCCCACGTTTTCCATTAAGCTATCTTCTACAAACTTGGTTTCTTGGAAGAAACCATAGGGAAAATAACTGTCTGAATTGAAGGTTAGACAAGATGTGGCCACTGGGATTTATTCTTGTGGCTTTAAAGGATTGAGTTTTGATGGAGGGGATTGGTAGACTTGTCTTGGAAAGTGTATTGGGTAAGGTTTATAACACTGGACATATTTCTATTCTACTAGCAAAGATACAAATGAGAGCACAGAGAATTAACTTTGAGGTCAGAATAAAATGGAAATTATACCTACAAATAGTACCTACACAGCGATACACAACATTGAGTAAGAGTTATTAACCCTTTTACATAGTTGATGGGTGATGCTGGTTTTTAAGTGAATTTGTATTCATTTATTTTTTTTATTGAAACTAAGAAATGCCTATTTTTATTCCCTACTCCTAAAGAATCTCTTATAATGTTTAAATGATGAAAATGACACAGATATGTTTTAATTCATCTGAGTTTATGCTAAAAATTAAGGGTGGGGAACCTAGACAGCCTCAGGGTGAAATGGGTCACCAGAGAAACTGGAAAAAAAATGGCAGTCTTCCACACACAAGGCTTCTAGTCAAGGAAGGTTAAGGATTAGGAGATCCCACTCTGAAAATGAGTAAAAGGCTTGTTGAGTTAGGAGCTTCAGCTTCACATGCTCTAAATCTACTAGGATAGATATTCCCAAATTTAGAACCCACTCAGACTTCATTCTGTAAATAACTTCACCTGACCTTTCTTCAGTTACTTTTATAATTTAAAGAGTTATCCAAATTTATATGAACAAACTATCCAGCAGAAAGCCATTAGAGGTCAGAAGTATGGGTCATAATGTAGACGTCTGAAGTGTGGAAGCCTCAAGGGACTAGGATCCTCTTTATGAGTTTTGATACTTTCTCCAGATTCAAGGTGTAAAATGAGTATAATTAGAGAACACCGGCTGATATGCAATGTAAAGTCAAATGAATGCCTGGGGACAGTCATCAACCTCCTCACGTCGTAAGTATAGATTCTGGGACATTATGGAAACATAGACTCTCTCATAGCTCTACTGATTTCTAAAAACAAAACAGTAATAGATAACATTGGCTAATTTAGTGTAATTGTTTTATTGACTGAACTTACTTGGAAAATGAAAAGAAATAACCAGTTCTATTCAGTTGGAAAATAAACACCACATATTTAAGTAAATAATTACATAAGAAAAAATATTACTGAGTCTTAACTAATTTATTTGTATATTTTATTCTTACCATTTATAAATATAATTAAATAAAAATAGTTTAGCTTCAATACATATGACCAATACAGGCTACAAGCATCAGAAAATAAAATGTATCTTACTTTTAGTGCTACTTAAAATTCAGTGTGAAATTTAGGCATCATTTGTGTATGATCTAATAGTACTCTATTTTTATCTGTAAATATAACTAAGTCTCAGGCTACTTAAATTCATACTTAGAAATTTTGTAAGAAATTTTAAGGATGAAACTTTTAAATAGGAAATATTAATTTAATAGGAAAAATGGTTCCCTTTGATGCTCAGTTAAAGGACTAAGAAACAAATGACTGAAGTAAGATGCCACCCACACAAAATAAAAACATACCTTTTTGGTGTATTTATAGAAAACTCATTAATATTACATTCTCTCTCTCTCTATGTGGTGGGAGGGCGTGTGTGTATGTGTACAGCTTGTGAGCACATGTACACATGTATAGCACACAGAAACACACACACATATGCATGCGCTTACTTGCAGAGTTACAGAAGCATTAAATAAAAATAATATCAGTGGTATACAGATAAAGGAAAAATCATGAATACTAGAAAATTTAAACTTACTGAGTTTGTATAATATCAATGTAGCAATAATACCTAAGGCCACTGTATATCCTTGATTCGGTATCATTATTCTGCATTTTATTAGAGATATATTTGATTGATTCACTTGACTATTTAAAATCAGAAATTTAGTAATACAAATTCTCTAAACTTATTTTACTCATAATCAGGTTGACATAAATGAAATATCCCACATTGTTATTGGATATTGAAAAAATTTCCTCCTCTTTCTATGTTTTCTTCCATTTTGGTACCTAGAAGTGAACTCAGTCTTTTACTTGCTTTATCTCTGAGCTATATTACTAGCCTTTGTGTGGTTCTACAATGTTTCTACTTTTGGCCTTTACGTGGGGTATCAGAAAGTTGCCCAGGTTAGCTTCCAACATGTGATTCCCTGCCTGAGCTCTAGTGTAAATGGGATGACATGCCTGTGACATCAAGTAGAGGTTCACTACCTCTGCCTGCCCCATAGCCTGTGATCTTTGTGTAGACCCATTCTAAAGCTGAAGATGTATAGGCAAGGAATTTAGGAAGAGCTGCCTGGAGGTACAATATGACTCTGACCCTTGACACTCTCACTGTCTGAATGAATGATTCTTGGTGATGAAGGTGACCAGTGCAGATGTGAGCACAAACATGTCTCTTTGCACAGTGACTTTCGCTTGCATACAAACTGTGCCACCATGTGAGGACAAACTGTTTAGTATTTAACTTCCAGGACATGGAAAGGATTCTAAAGGTCAAAACCATTTACAAGATAAATCTCTTCCTCATTATGATAGTTTTTGTGGAAATGAATAAAACTGAGGGGGAGGTGGAAGAAAGCAATGCAGTTTCCTTTCTTTCAACTTCTGAATTAATGACATGTTTCATATGTTCTCATTTCTTCAACCACATATGATTAAATAATTAGAGTAATTGTGCCGATATGATATTAGTTTCTATCAGAAATATTATTGTTAATGAGTTATAAAATCTGTTCATCTAGAAATACCCTGTCCTCATCTTTATCAAGGGAAAACTACCTCTGACTCACTCTTTATCATCTTTATTATTTTAGGAGATTTTCTACAACATTGTTCTTTGCAGCTTATTTCACAATTGTCCAGAATTGTCTAAAACTGATGTGTCTACTGATAGATGACTACATTCTTACAAAGTGAAATATATGTCCAATGGAATGTTGTTGAGACTTAAAGAGTAAATGATGCTGTTTTATGCCACCACATAGATTAACCTTAAAAACACCATTCGAAATTTAAAAAGAAAATGGCACAGAAAAGCAAATACCACTCAACTCCATAAACCACCATTGTATTTAATCTCAGCATGTGGGAGGCATAGGTAGGCAGATCTCTGGGAGTTTGAAGCCAACCTAGTCTATAGAGTGATTTCCAAAACAGTCAGGACAGTTACTCTGAGAAAGAAACACTGTTTAAAAAAAAAACACCTCACACCAGTCAGAATGGCTAAGATCAAAAACTCAGGTGATAGCATATGCTAGTGATGATGTAGAGAAAGAGAAACACTCCTCAATTGTTAGTGGGATTGCAAGCTGGTGCAGCCACTCTGGAAATCAGTCTGGCAGTACCTCAGAAAATTGGACATAGCATTACCTAAGGACCCACCTATACCACTCCTGGGCATATAACCAGAAGATGCCCCAATGTATAACAGGAATATATGCTCCACTTTGTTCATAGCAGACTTATTTATAATAGCCAGAAGCTGGAAAGAACCCAGATGTCCTTCAACAGAGGAATGGATACAAAAAAATGTATACTCCATTTACCCAATGGAGTATTTCTCAGCTACTAAAAATAATGAATTAGAGAAATTCTTAGGTAAATGGATGGAACTAGAAAATATCATCCTGAGTGAGGTAACTCAATCACAAAAGAACACATATGGTATGCACTCACTGATAATAAGATATTAGCCCAAAATGTTGCAATACCCAAGATACAACTCACAGACCACATCCAGCTCATGAAGAAGGAAGATCAAAGTGAGGGTGCTTAAGTCCTTCTTAGAAGGAGTAACAAAATACTCATGAGAGCAAATATAGAGACAAAGCGTGGGACAGAAACCGAAGGAGAGATTGTCTGGAGACTGTCCCACCTGGGTATCTATCCCATGTGCAGTCACCAAATCCAGACACTGTTGTGAATGCCAGGAAGTGCATACTGACAGGAGCCTGATATAGCTGTCTCTTTAGAGGTCTGCCAGAGCTTGATATATATAGAAGTGGATGCTCACAGCTAACCATTGAACTAATCATGGGGTTCCCAATGGAGGAGTTAGAGAGAAGACTGAAGGAACTGAAAGAATTTGTGGCCCCATGGGAAGAGCAACAATACCAACCAACCAGAGCTCCCAGGGTCTAAACCAACAGACTGGGAGCACATAGGGAGAAATCCTTGGCTCCAGCTGTAGGGAAAGATGGCATTGTTAGAGAGGAAGTCCTTGGTCTAGTGAAGGCTGGATGCCCCAGTGTGGGGAAATTCGTGGGTGGGGAGGTGGGAATGGGTGGGTGGGTGGTGGCACATCCTCATAGAAACAGGAGGAAAGGGGATGGGATAGGGGGTTCCTGGGTGGAAGGGAAATGGGGAAAGGGGATCACATCTGAAATGTAAATAAAATATCCAATTAAAACAAAACAACCAAACAAAATCAAACAGGCAAGCAAGCAAAGAAACAAACAAAAAATCTTCTACTACATTTTGCAGCCTGATGGAAGGGACAAATTCCACAGTAGTGATCTTCTGTGGGCATTCCTTTTAATTCAGTGATCCTAATAACCTGCATAATGTCTTGTAACAGACACACTTCAGTCTTCCAACAGAGATTGAAGTATCTCATCCTGTAGGGAAACTTCTTAAACCAGAAAGTAAACAACTCAAAACACTTTCAGGAAGCTCTGGTATTTGGTCAGATTAATTAGGCCCCTCTCTCTCAAGAAATACTATAGACTGCCAAGTGTCCCTCTTAGACAAACTATATTTCAAAGAAGACTCTGAGACTGGGTCATTTGTCTGGAAGAAGCCAAAAACAGCCACACTGTCTGGAAGAGGTTTAGACCAAAGTCACTTAGAAAGAACACACTCTAAAATGTTGAGATGCCTGCCAGCTGTCTAGTGTGTTCTTGGTTTTCAGGTTTCCAGGTTTTGTGAGCGGTTTTTGACAGCCATGCTAGGGTGGACTTTGCTAATGTAGCTGTCTTTGGGTCATTCTTGTTCCTATAAGTAACCCCTCACCCATATTCCTGTAAGTAACCTCAATAAAACTCATTGGTTCACCATGTTGGACTGGGTGGTATTTATACTTTGGTCTGCTACTGGCTACCTAACTTGGGTGAGTAGATAGGTACACAGCATCTCATCAGGAAATATTTTGTCACACAACTCATAGTGTGACACCAAAGGCTCAGCTACTTGTCTAAGGTCAGAAGTCTGCCTAATGAACCTGAAGCTCAAATAAGTCTTCCTTAATTGAGTTGGTGAATTTGTTGGTAGTTTGTAAGGATATATGGGAAAGCTCACCTTCATTTAAGAGAGGAGGAGCCTTAAATTTTTTCTTGGCCCTCTATTACAGAGCCTATAGGAGGCCTATGAATCACTTTAGGAATTAAGCATGCCCTCTAAGGTTTCATATACATATATAGTATACATATACATACATACATATATATGTATGTATATATATGTATATATGTATATATGTATATATATATTATACAGTATTCATGACTGTGAATCAGATACCCAATAGACATATGATGTTTAATTTTACAGAAGTCTGTGATTCTAGAAAACTGTAAAGAAGTCCTTAGTCCTTGAAGGTGGCACTACAACCGCCATCTTTGGTGTGACATCAGTAAGAACTAGATCAGCTTGTTTACTTCTGACAAGGCCAAACACAGACTATCCAAATTCCTGTTATTATATTTGTAAACAATCAACCCAACTTCTTTCTTGCCCATTGACCATGAGAACAAGGTGCTTATTATTTAAAATTTTGTATCAGCTGTCTTTCTCTGAGGGATCTACCAATTTAACTCACTCTCCGTGAGCCAACATCCAATCTTCCCCTCAGGTCTTTCCTGGGAAGGAAGGCCAGTCAGTTTCTCATCTGCTCTTCATCATGAGACCTTTCAAACTCTCCACAGACAAGGCTCTTGCTTATATTTTGTGGAAGAGAAAAACTCATTTCTACCCCTTGAGGCACTTGTATGTTCTGCAGCCATTGTGTTCTCTCTGTCTCAGTCTTTACAGGAGTCATTGCAAATGAAGCCTTCCTTTAACTGCTAAGTCTAGATTTGTTTCAAATTTGACAACTATAAATGTAAAATTCTGAAGTCAATTCTGAGGTGTCTTAAGAGCTAGGTAGGATCCTATCTGGACTACAGGTTTTCATCTCTTAGGAAGCGCTAACTCATCTCTCTACTTTTTGTAGGAAATGTGTGAGATTTTTGTCCTAAATTGGAATGTCTTGCCTAATATTTATCAGGACCTGACAAAATTTTATAGACAGGTTTCTTTCTTTTTTATTGGATATTTTATTTACTTTTCAGATGTTATCCCCTTTCCCCATTCTCCTCCCCTGAGAAACGCCCTATTCCATCCCTCCTCCACCTGCTTCTATGAGGATATGCCCCCACCCACCCACCCACTCCCATCTCCCCACCTTCAAATTCCCCCACATGGGGGCATCCAACCTTCATGGGACAAAGGACCTTCTCTCCCACTGATGCCAGACAAGGGACAAGGCCATCTTCTCCTAAATATACAGTTGGAGCTATGGGTCTCTCCTTATGTGTTCCCAGTCTGGTGGTTTAGACCCTGGGATCTCTGGTTGGTTGGTATTGATGCTCTTCCCATGGGGCCATAAACCTCTTCAGCTCCCTCAGTCTTCTCTCTAACTCCTCCATTGGCAACCCTATGATCAGTTCAATGGTTAGCTGTAAGCATCCACCTCTGTGTATGTCACGCTCTGGCAGAGACTCATAAGGAGACAGATAAATCAGGACCCTGTCAGTATGCACTTCCTGGCATCCACAATACTGTCTGTATTTGGTGACTGCACATGGGATAGATACCCAGGTGGGATAGTCTCCAGACAATCCGTCCTTCAGTTTTTGTCCCATGCTTTGTCTCTATATTTGCTCTTATGAGTATTTTGTTACTCCTTCTAAGAAGGACTTAAGCACCAACACGTTGGTCTTTTTTTCTTCATGAACATCATGTGGTCTGTGAGTTGTATCTTAGATATTTCGAGCATTTGGGCTAATATCCACTTATCAGTGAGTGCATACCACGTGTGTTCTTTTGTGATTGGGTTACCTCACTCAGGAAAATACTTTCTAGTTCCATCCATTTGCCTAAGAATTCCATGAATTCATTGAGTTTTTATTAGATATTTTATTTATTTACATTTCAGATGTCATCCTCTTTCCCGATTTCCCCTCTCTAGAGCCCCTTATCCCATCCGCCCTCTTCATTTTTGCTTTTAAACCTTTTTAATTACATGCAAGTACTAAGGTCAGTGTCACGCCAAATACCATTGGATTCATGTTATTTCTAAAATTTACAGTGGTAGTCATTATAATTGGTAAAAACTTTAAAGACACTTGCAGTGTATTTGACATAATTCCCTGTTTTTAAGAGCTGAGTAGTACTCCATTGTGTAAATGTACCACATTTTCTGTATCCATTCCTCTGTTGAAGAACATTTGGGTTCTTTCTGCCTTCTGGCTATTATAAATAAGGCTGCTATGAACATAGTAGAGCATGTGTCCTTGTTATATGTTGGAGCATCTTTTGGATATGTGCCCAGGAGTGGTATAGATGGATCCTCAGGAAATGCTATGTCCAACAATGGAGGAGTGTTCCTCTTTCTCTTTGTCCTCAAAAGTATCTGATATCACCTGAGTTTTTGATCTTAGCCATTCTGACTGGTGTGAGGTGGAATCTCAGGGTTGTTTTTTTTATTAACTTTTGGCCCTATGTTCCTTTGTATTAGAACATTAAATTTGAAAAAACAAAACGAAACACCCAAAACAAAAAACGTTAGAGTACACTGGTTTTCTCCCATCTTGAGAGAAATATCTGTCCTGACATCTTTGCAGGTTTAGCAAGTCAGCAACATCTGCATTGAAGGCCTGTGTGATGTTCATTTGGAATGTGGAGTTGCGAAGAATGCTGTGCCTTAGCTGTTAGTCTACATGGCAGGAGGTGGGTAAACAGCCAACTTTGATGAGGAATAGTCGGTGAAGACGGCCTAACCATCTTCACTAGTTTCCACCTAACATCACAGCAAATTTCTACTAGTTCACCCATTGCTGATGAGTTGTAACTATTGAATAAGTGGAATTGAATTACTATTCTCTATTGGCATAAATATTTTGTACTATATTATGATTTTATTAAGAAACAACAAGCTGCAGTTACTGTATGTACATACAGTTACATTAAAATCTTGGCTCTTGTGGTGGTATGAATCAGAAAGGTCCTCCTCAGGTTCATGTATTTAAATGCTTGATCTGTTTGAGAACAATATGGAGCTTTTATGTGGGATGCTTATTGAACAAAGTATGTCACTGAGAGCTAGCTTTGAGATTTTATAGCACTGTGAAACTTCTAGTTCATTTTCCTTGTTTCTTTTGTATAGCTGAGATGTGATTACTCAGATTTCCTGTTCCTGCCACTTGCCACTGTACCTTCTCTGTCACTGTGAATATTACTCAGAATCATAAGCCAAGATAATCCTTCTTTAACTTGCTTTTGGTCAGTGTTTTATCAAAGTAACAATAAATAGACATAATTCCTTTCCTGTCTATCATCATGAGGAAAATTTTTTCTAACATACAGTTACCATTGTTGATTCAAATATTAATATCTCATCCCCATATTGTGTAATGATCTCTTTTGGTTAGCCTTACTTCATAAATATGGGCTCACTTCATAATAAAATTTTATAGATATCTGAAATCAAAGAGAATTTATACTTTAGATTGATCTGTTTTCCTCATTTCCCTGTGTTTGTATATTTGAGGCTTAGTATTGGATTACTACTCATTTATGAGGGATAGTAGAACCACTCTGTCTTCTTTTTCAAGCACAGGAACTTGAAAAATGGTGAAAAAATAATTTTTGATTCATGTTCTAGATTCATTACTGGCCGTTAAGAATAATAGAGGCAGATTAAAAATGTTGCATCTCTTCAGATCTCCTCTACCTGTGTTTTCCAGACCCAATCCTCCAGTCTCCACCCTAGCAGATGTAGCTTTCCTTCACATGTCTTCCGGGAAGCCCACAGACTACCCCCTGTATTCTCTCTTCCTTGACTCAGTTGTATTTCAATAGGCACCCAATGCTAAACCACAGGGCATGCCTTCCACAAGACCAGGTAGGCTGCCCTCAGATCTTCTCCTCTCATCTTCTCAACCTTCCTAATGCTTTAACCCTTTAATACAGTTCTTCAGTTGTGGTGACCCTCAACCATCGAATTATTTTTGTTGCTACTTCATAACTGTAATTTTGCTAATGGTATGAATCATAATGTAAATATCTGATATGTGACTCATGTAAAAAGATTGTTTGACCTCCTAAGCGGTTGCTACCTATGAGTTGAGAACTACTGCCTTAAAACAATTGAAATAAACACAAACAGGGTAAAGAAATAAATAAACGGTTCAAGAATTGAAATTTAAAACAGAAAAATGAAAACAGGATCCTTTCTTCTATTATACCCAAGAAACTCACCTCAAAATCAAGAATAAAAATTTCCTTGAGGTGAAAGATTGGAAAAAAAAGTATTTTAAGCAAAGGGACCTAACAAAAAATATCTAACAAAATAGACTTCAGACCAAAACTAATGAAAAGAGGTAAGGTAAGACATTACATAGACATCAAAAAAAAAAAAAAATCCAACAAATACGACACTTAAATATTTAACCACTATGCCCCAAACACCATAGCACCAAGTTTGTGAAAAATAACAACAACAAAACAAATAAACAAAGAAATACTAATATAGCATAAATAACATATTGATCCTCACAAACTGATAGAGAAATACTTCAGGACTTATCTCTCACTAGTTGAGACAAACTACAAAATTAAACAGAGACATACTACAGCTGACACATTATAAACCAAATGGACCTAACATATTTACAGAACAGTTCAACCAAATATAAGAATACACCTACTCTGAACTTCAAGGGACTTTTCCCAAAATAGACCACATACTTGGACACAAAATATATTTCAGCAGATACAAGAAAATTGAAATACCTTCCTATATCCTATAAGACCACCATGGATTAAAGATGATTATCAACAACAGAAAAAAACAAAACAAAGCAAACAACAATAGAAACAACAAACCTGAAAGCTTACAAACTCATGGAAACTGAACAAATCTCTATAAAGTAAAGACAGAAATTATGAAAGAAATTCAAGAATTTCTAGAATTCAATAAAAATATATGCATAGCATATCCAAACTTATGAAAAATGATAAAAGAGGTACTAAAAGCAAAATACATAGCACTAAATGCCTACATAAAAAAAAAAGTGAAGAGACCTCATACTAGCAGCTTAATAGCACATCTGAAAGCACCACAACAATGACAAAAAAGAAATAATGCCCACAAGGAATAGACTGTAAAAAGTAATCAAACTGAAGACTGAAATAAACAAAACAAAACAAAAATAAAAGCAAGCAAACAAACAAAACCAAAAACCAAAGAGAACAGAGTTGGTTCTTTGAGAAAATCAACAATATAGACAAAACCCTTATCCAAACTAACTAAAATACATACAGTGAGGATATTCAAATTAACAAAACTAGAAATGAAAGGGGAAGAAAACAACAGACACCAAAGAAATCTACAGAACCATAGGACAATTAAAAATATGACCACCAGAAAATTAGAAAATCTAAAATAAATGCATAACTTTCTCAATATGTACCCCTTGCTAAAGTTAAATCATGATCAGATAAACAATTTAAATAAATAAAATTATAACTCCTAGTGAGATAAAAGCAGTCATTAAAACTCTCTCGACAACCACAAAGTGCCCAGAACCAGATGGTTTTATCACAGAATTATACCAGACTATATATATAAAAAAATAGTTAACGTGAATATTCTCAAATTTATTGCACAAAATGGAGGCAGAAGTAACATTTTACAGTGCATTTCATGAGGCCACAGTCACCTTGTTATAAAACAAAATACTCGATAAAAAAGAGAATTACAGACCAATTTTTGTTACAATGATTGATGTAAATGTATTCAATGAAATAATTGCAAACTGAATCTAAGAACACATAAAAAAGACCATCTACCATGACCAAGTAGGTTTTAGCCAAGAAATGCAGAAATGGTTCAATATATAAAAATAAGTAAGTGTAAATCACCATATAAACATACTGAAAAAAAAAAGTAACACTATTTGATTTTCTACTTTGATAATAAAAGTCCTATGGCAAAATCCAACACTCCTTCATGAAAAACATCCTAGAAAGATTAACGTTACAAGAGAATAACCTAAATATAACAAAGGCAATTTACAGCAACACTGCAGCCAACATCAAGTTAGACAGAAGGTAACTCAAAGCAATTATAATAAAATCGTGCAAGTAGACAGTAAAATCAACAAGACAAGATTGTCCACTCTCTTCATATCTATTCAATATAGCACTTGAAGTTTTAGCTAGAATAATAAGACAACTGAACCTGAAGAAGACATACAAATTTGAAAGGAAGAAGTCAACGTCTTTTTACTTGCAGATGATACAATAATATTCTCAGTGACCCTACAAGTTTGATGAGGGGACTCCTACAGCTGATAAACACTTTCAGTGAAGGTATTGATACAAGATTGAAAAAAGTCAGTAGACCTCCTATGAACAAACAACAAATGGAATGAAAAATAAATCAGGGAAGGAAACAACAGCTTTCACATTAGCCTCAAATAAAATAAACTATCCTGGGGTAACTCCAAGCAAATCAAAGACTTATATGATAAGAACTTCAAGCCTTTGAAGGAAGATTATGAAGAAGATATCTTCTAATATCTTCCAACCTTCTGAACTCAAATAGATTTATATTAATTACCCTGTACAACATTTCAAGTCCACATAGATCAAAGACTTCATTGTAATGTCAAATACACTGAACCTGACAGATAAGTAAGTAGGAAGTAGTTTTGAACACATTGGAATCAAAGTTGACTTTCTGAACATCCATAGTCCAGGCACTAAAATGAACAATTAATACATGGGACATTATTAAACTGAAAAGCTTCTGTAAGGCCACTCTCATTCAGACAAAAGTGGTAACCTCCAGAATTGGAAAATTTCTTTTTGCTAATTCCAAATCCAACAGAGGACTAATATCCAAATTTTATAAAGAACTCAGAAAGCTAGATGTAAAAAAAAAAACAACCCAAATAATTCTATTAAAAATGAGGAACAGACATAAGTAGAGCATTCTCAATACAGAAATCTCAAGTGGCTGAGAAACACTTAAATGTTCAACATTCTTAGCCATAAGAGAAATGGAAATGAAAACTATTTTGAGATTCCATCTTACACTTGTCAGAAGGTCTAAGATCAATAATACAAATGACAGATTATTCTGGTAAGGATATGAAGCAAGAGACGACAAACTTTGTTCAGCCACTATGGAAATCACTATGGCAGTTCCTCATAAAATTGGGAGTATTCAATCTCTTGAGCATATACACAAATGACCTTTGAACTCTAGCATACTTGTTCAACCATATTCATTGAAGCTTCATTTATAATAGCCATGAATGAGAAACAAACAGAATGAATAAAAGAATTGTGGTATATTCCCAGAATGATATGTTACACAGCTGTTATTAAAAAAA
Source organism: Rhabdomys pumilio (assembly GCA_030674055.1). Taxonomy (NCBI): domain Eukaryota; kingdom Metazoa; phylum Chordata; class Mammalia; order Rodentia; family Muridae; genus Rhabdomys; species Rhabdomys pumilio. Next base: position 73,031,970 of record JANHMN010000012.1, on the reverse strand, counting down.
AAATGACATCATGAAATTTGCAGACAAATAGATGGACCTAGAAAAAAATCATCTTGAGTGAGGTTACCCAGATCCAAAAAGATGAATATGGTATGTATTCACTTAAAAGTGGACTTTAACCATGAACTAAATGATAAGCAAGCTACAATGTATAGATTCATAAATCCAATATTTAAGATGCAGAGATCTTAGGTAAAGAGAAGTCTAAGGATGACACAGGGATCTCCCTTCTAGGGGTGGTTGGGGAAAGGTTCAGAAGATTTGTTGGGAGAGAGATGAGGTGGAGGAACACAGTGTGGGTACAGTGGCTGTAATTGGTGGGATAATTTCCAGAGAGGTATGGAAAACTAGTACAGTGGAAACTTCCTGGAATCTGTTGAGATGATCCTAACGAGTAGTCCTAGTAATGGGGGATAAGGAGTCTCAACTGACTATCTCTTGTAGCCAGGCAATGCTACAAGAGGGACTGTGTAGGGACTGTGATGCATTAAATTGTGTTGCTGGCCAAGGGAGTCCCATGAAAATCCCCTAACAACCTGGGCTGATGCTAAAACAAATGATTCCTCTCTAAAAACTGACAGTGGAGTCCTTATTGCCATGCATAACATCCACACAACTCACTGGACTTAGACAAGTCAAGCTGGCACCTACATGGATCATTCACCCCTATACTCCAGTCTCTTTGGTGCAGGAAGGTACTCTGCCAGTTACTGGAACAGAAACATGGACACCAACCCAGATGCTAAGCATTTCTATCCTGCCTGCAAAATATGCACGGGCAATGGTTGTACAGATTTTGTCGGAGTAGCAAACCAATATCTGATTTGATGTAGTACCCACTCTCGGTGAAGGAGCCGTTGCTCAAGACTTTTTGGGTCAAGAGAAGAAGAGACTAGGTAGCTCAGAGACCTAGTGTAAAACCAAATACTACTAGTTTAAAAGAAAAAAAAAACAAGGCGGTGAGAGGGGAGACAGAGAGAGAGACAGAGACAGAGAGACAGGGACAGGAAGAGAGAGAGAGAGAGAGAGAGAGAGAGAGAGAGAGAGAGA